>JAOWBN010195473.1:0-15287 GCA_028565015.1 Pinguicula moranensis
AAGTATTTCACCCACTTAAACCCAGAGTTGGCCGCGAACAGGGACAACTGTTGTCCAGCTACCAAACGCACCCTAAGATAAAATCTTTATACTTTACCAACTAATCAAGGTGAACATTATATATTAAAATAAAATAAATATAGTTTGAATATTATAGGAAGATTAAACTGCAAAATTATTATTTATAACATGTATAGTATTTTTTTAAATTTGAGTAGGGGGGGGATGACCCCCCTGGTCCCCCTACCTCCGCCATTGTGTGGGGAGATTTGTTTTTCACCTATGCACATTTTTTGGTCACGGCGAAAGGCTTGAGTTCTGGTCCGATCGTGACATTGGGATGGATGGTGGGAGACCCAAGGCCGAAGCCAAAAAAATAAATGATGGGAGCCAATTTTTTTTTATTTGAGAAAAGTTTTAGATTATTCAATTATTGAAAATGTAGTTCTAAATTCTAAATACAACACACATGAGAAAAGTAAATAAATCGAAACAAAAGAATAATTATTAAGGTTAAGGTATCCACGAGAAAAATACATTTGCCGTCGTACTTTACTAGATTAGAGATCTATTCACTATGACGACCATCCGACGTTACTAGAGGTCGCATACATGCGGTGCAGGTCAACCCGCACCACACCGCACGGTTTACGGACTGAAAAATCCGACCCGGCATACGCCTATTTATAAATGCACGTTTTTTAAATGTGCGGGTGTAGCACAACACGCATAAAAAAAATACCGTGCCGAGCCAGCTTGCGTGCAAATGGGGCACACACGTTTACATGTTTTTATTTATTTTTATTATTTAATAAAATTAATAGTGTAATTTAAATGAATTTTCATTAAAAAAAATTAGGTGCGGGACAGCCCGCATGGTTTGCGGGCTGGATTTTAAAGCTCGGTACGTGCACATTTTGTAAAACGGGCAGGTATTATACGCACGTTTTCTGAAAAAAAAAATTGGCTTGTATGCTCGCATGTTTTAATGCGGGCAGTTTAGGCACATTTACACATTTTTTTCGAGCGTGTCATGCCTAGCCTGTTTGCACGCGCACGTTTGCCTATCTCTAGACGTTACTGCGATCATTCGATACAGAGACAATCACATATTTGCACTAATAACCGGTTTTCTTATGACAGAAACAATTTCAAAAGTTGGAATTTGGTTGACCACCAATTCTACAATACATTAAACTATAAAAAATAATTATATTAAAGAACTGCAAAAAATATATTAAAAATTGTTAGAAAAAATATGAAAACAATGTCTATTAGAATTGATAAATCATCAACAGTGTTCATGGTGGCTGAATTCGACTTTCGGTAGGACCTTAATTACGTAAAACACGGCCAAAAAGATCGAACATGTGACTTTAAGGATAAGAGTCGTGCACTATACCAACTGATCTAAACGAGCCTTGTTCATTAATGCAAAATAAATATAATTTGAATATTTTAGGGGAGACCAAGCTGCAAAAGAATTTTTTTTATATGTATAAAAACTTTAATTTAAATCTTGGAGGACAATGGCCTCTCCGGTCCCCTAGCCTCTTTCCCTAGGGAGACCCTTCTTTCATTATGCATGCGGGCAACTGGGTGCATGTGGGATCTCAACAGAAGGAATACAAGTTTTTGTGGGAGCAACCTAGAGGCGACAGCCTGGGTCGGAAGCTACAAAGTTGAGCTATAGACGGTTCGTATAGAGCATTCAACGACGCTTAGCCTTCTAGAGGACTTCAACATCTAGGCTACTCAGTGGAGCGGGTGCTTGGAGGCTGCCAATGTTACTTTGTATCATCTTGAGGAGTTCAAACTCCTGGCTACCCAATAGGTTGAGTGTGTGACAATCAAGCTTGAATTCATGCTTAGTTATGAAATTTTAGAAGAAAGACAATGTTTTGATGAAAGGTTCGATATTTTTGCTTGATGATATTACATATGAGTACATGGTGATTTTAAAGATGAGAAGTACATGGTAATGAAAGAGCGCAACCGCGACCATGGAAGGAGTGGCCGTTGTTTCTTTTAGTTGTGTTTGTAGGAGAGGATTCACAAACATAGAAATAACACAACAAATAAAGTACCAAGAATTATGTCCCATGGTTAGGGGTGTTCATTCGGAATTCGGAAATGGCAATTTCCGTTCCGTTCCGAAATTATTTCGGAAATGGAATATGATTTCCGATCCGATCCGTAATTTTTTTTTTGGAAATCGGAAATCGGAAATCGGAAATCGGAAATCGGTTCGGAAATTCAGAAATCAAAAATTCCAAAATTCCAAAATTTCCAAAAAAAACACAAAAATTTTCCGAATTTCCGAAAATTAATATTAATATTCAAGCTTACCGATGAATAGGCAGAGATGCAATAATCACCGGAGCAAAGCTAGTATTGTCTCTGCAAGTCAAAGCTTGAATTTACTGAATCATAATGATGGAAAAGGTTGGGTTGGAATCCAAAGCTAGTATCCTCTAAACGGACCACTACTTCATGACTAATAATCAGTTGTCAAATATTTCAAGTGTTACCGCACTAGTTGAAAAATAAGTGAATATTGGCGACGGCGATAAGGCGACAACACGATTTTGATTTGGAATGGTACCCTAGATTTTTGAATCCGGAATCGTTTTGTTTGCCGTCCAAACTGAAAACTCCAAAGTAAAATGACGTCGTTGCCAGTTGCCACTAACACAGTTTTAAAAAAAAATCAGAAATTCGGAAATTCCGAACTGATTTTCCGTTCCGAGCCGAATTATAATTCGGAAGTCACTTTGGAATTCTGATCCGAACCGAAATTGGAATTCGAAATTTCGGATCGGAATTCGGAAAAATTTGGAATTCGGAAATTCCGGATTCCGGATTCCAAATGAACACCCCTACCCATGGTTGTCTTCAAAATCTTAAGGATCTCACAATCGTACGAATCTTCTTCTCCCGAAGGAAATCAACCAGGCTAAAGGATTTTTTAGATTCGACAATCGTGTGACCTTGGAGGTATATATTTAACGTGACATGACCCATTAATGGGCAGACCCTTCACAACCTAACTTTATGGTCATAGATAAGTGCTATTGGATTTGACCTAATTCAATTCAATCTCATAAACCTTATCTTTGATCAACCTAATTAAGTTAAAACCCATAAAAACTTATTTTTTTACTCCAAAATAATTTAAAATAAAAATAGTTTTAAAATAAATCTTTTGTAAAAATAACTTTAAACAAAATTATTTTCCAACAATCTCCCACTTAATTTTATTTTCAAGGATAATAAATAAGTATACCAATTACAAACCTTACAGTTATCCCGGGTCTGCATAGTTCGCTTTCAATATACCTACGCTGGGTCTGACAAGAGAACTAAACTGGATCCAATGATCAAATGATGCTCATTAGTGCACAATATACTTGCTATTATAGCAATAGTGGCTATCACGGGTCACTAAGGACTATGCTCCTACCATATCTATAGGCCTGAACTATTCGACTCACTTATTCGCTAACTATATCGTTTTTGGAGACACTTGCATCAGTGTTCAGCTTCACCCAACCCTGAAGTAGCCTTGCCTACAACTAAAAACACTTCCAATATCCTGGCAACGAAGTAGGGATATCAAGTCGGGTTTGTACAAATCACAATCGCAATCAAAATTGTTGAACTTAAATTCTCACACATATTGTACTCGGTTCTCGTTTGCATCAGAGATCGTAAGAGCCAATCGAATTAAATTTATAGAGTTCAAAAGATTGGGGGAAGATTCAAAAATTGAGGTTGATATTCAATAATCAAAACCGCCAAGAACTTATGTATTATATAAATATGAGGGTGAAGTGTATGACAAGAAACCAATCTCCTACTACTATTACAATTCTATTGTACAAGGTAATTTCCATAAATACAAAATCTACATTAGGAAAAACTCTAAGCTATTTGGGATCTTGTAGAGAATCTTGGACAAGATCTTGATCTTCACTAACACCCATCCGCAAGCTGATAGAGGTCAGAGCAATTGAAAGCTTGTCCATAAGTAGAAGAAATCGAGTAGTACTAAGGCTCTTAGTAAAACAATCAACAATCTGATCATAACTACTAAGATGCCTAATTACCATATCCTTGTTATATGCTTTCTCTTGAATAAAGTGATAGTTCACTTCAATGTGTTTAGTACGCACATGAAACATAGGATTTAAGAAAAGAGCAAGAGCGTCAATATTATCATACCAAAGAACATGACAATGTGGAAGAGATGTATGCAACTCTCAAAACAGTATGCAAAGCTAATAGATCTCAGCAGTGGTGAGAGTCATAGCCTGATATTTGGGCTTTGTGCTTGACTGGGAGACTACATTTTGCTTCTTGGCAGACCCTGAAAGAAGATTGAACCAAAATATATACCATACTCAGTGGTAGAACAACGATCAACAGGATCACCAGCCCAATTGAAATCACAAAACGATTGAAGTTGAGGAGAGTCGGGCGTGTAACACAGATCATGATCCACAGTGCCTTTGAGATACAGAAGAACACGTTTGACAACAGACCAATGAGAGTCACACGGGTTGTGCATATGCTAACACAAATGGTTGACCAAAAATGCAATGTCAGAGCGAGAGAGGGTACAATACTGTAAGGCACCAACGATCTGCCCATTAAATATGAGCATCTGCCGAGCTCAATGGAGAAAGGTCATGAACAGTAAGACGACCCAAAGAGCTGCAAGGGAATGGTAGGGATTTGGCCCCCAAGTCATCTTTTTATGCTCAAGGAGATCAAGGATGTACTTGCTCTGACGAAGATGTAGACCAGTGACATCCCGTGTAGCCTATAGACCACGAAAATACCAAAGTTCACCCATATCATGAAGCTTAAATGTAGCCCGATACTCATCAACAAATCCAATAAGAAAAGAAGAAAAAGACCTAGTAATAAGAATATCATGAACATAAACCAGTACAAAAATTTGGTCCCATTAGCATGATAGAGGAAAAGAAAGATATCACCATCAGAACAAGTGAACCCAAGAGCAACGAGAGCCTGACACAGACGAAGATACCAAGCAGGATGAGCTTACTTTAGACCATAAATAGCTTTTTGAAGAAAGCAGACATGATCCAGAAACTCAGATGAAATAAAATCGAGAGATTGCTCCATATATACTTCCTCAGTAAGATTCCCATGGAAGAATACATTGGAAACATCAAGTTGCCAAATACTCCAGTCAAAATGAACAGCAAGAGCAAGTAACTCCCGAATGGTGGAAGCCTTAACCACAAGCCTAAAGGTCTCAGTAAAATCAATACCAAGGTCCTGCTCAAATCCACAAGCAATAGTACAAGCCCTATAGTTGTCAATAGAACTACCAGAATGTTGCTTGATTTTAAAGACCCACTAATTATATGAATCTCATGTTGCTCATTGGGACGAGGGTTCAAACCCTAAACCAATGCATCAAACTCAACCTTCATAACAGCTTGCCATTCTGGGGATGATGCAACCTGAAAGTATGTGGACGGTTTACGAGGAATTTGAACATTGAAAAAGGTCTAATAGGATGGCGAGTAGAAAAGTAAACATGATAATTAAGAAATTATTTAGGTGAGAAGAGCCAATTTTGGAGCGAATAATAATCCCGGAATAGGATGGAGGGGTCAATTGTGGCTGTGTGAGAGTTTAGGGACCAAAACATGTTTGCAAGAAGGTTTCTGGGCCAAAATGGGACTGGTAGAGTTCAGAGTTCAAAATGGGATTGGCAAGGAGTTTAGGGGTAAAAGCCTCACTATCAAGAACTTCGAGGGCCAAAACGTGATGGTCAGAAAGTGCAGTGACCACAGGAAAACTTGTTGATACCTTCTGGCCAAGTTGGATGGGGCAAAAATTGGAATTAGGGGAATTGGCTCGAGTCAAATGTGATAGCCCAAAATTTCGGGTAACATATCAGAATTCTGCGAAATCTGGAGACCAATCTGTGAGATGTGAAAAAGTAAATGAAAAAAAGAAGAAGAATTGATAGAGGTAATCGTACCTGGAATAGAAGAGGGCACTGTAGAGGTCATGGGTGAGGGAGAGGTACCCAAACGAGCAGGAAATGTACCCTAATAAAAAAGTGACATATCTAGATATGTATGTAGGCTTAGAAGTAGGATCAAAACTCTTATATCCAGATTGATTGGAACTATACCCAAGAAAGATATATTGTTTACTCCAAAACATAAGCTTATGCGAATTATAAGGTATGTAATGATAACAAACACAAACCTTATAATGTGATTTGGTTTCTATGTCATCATTGCACAACGCACAGATCATAAGTGTGGGATCAAGCAAAATACCTATATTTGTCATATTGCAACGAGTGGGGATTCGTTGTTGTAGGACTTTCCATATGAAAGAGAATACATGCCATGGAGCCGCCGAACTCCAAGCCTCATTAAGAAATTCTTCGCCAGGTCGAATGAGAGGCTGAGAAAGCTCGTAACTGCTCTATATGCCCAATTTGCGAAATAGATACCATTAGCTTCAAAAGGCCATAACCAAGTATCAGAGCTATCTGTCGGGGGCCACTAGCACTAGCTCATCAAGAAGCATAATAAGACCATTGACTTCAACAACTTCCCATGTATCGGCCCGCCACCTCAGCAGATTTTTCCAATCTCTCTAGCCATTCCTTTCGCTCCATGCAAACTAAATCGAGATTCCCAAGTTTCTGGCCAATACTACAATATTAGGATAAGATCAACTAAGGATCAGTTCCCATCCAATTATCATACCATACCAGAATTGAGTATTTATCCCATCACTCACCACTCCAGATATACCAGATTGCATCCAACTTGCAGCCTGCAGGAACAAACATAAGTTAGCCCACCAAAAGATCCTCTCATATTTGATGCTAGAAAAATCCATTCTATACTTGTCGAGTTGTCAATTCGATATTTAGTGCGAAGGACAGTCAGCCATAAACCATCAGTTTCCATATACTCTACAACCACTTGCCAAGCAGGGACTCATCACTCATCGATATGCTTTAGACCAGGAATGCCTAATCCACCCTCCTTCTCATCCTGACATGCATTATTCCAACCGATCCGATGGATTTTTTTATCCAACTTACCACCCACAAAAAATGTCGTTGCATCTTTTCTAATTGTTGTAAAACTCCAGGTGCTCTAAATAAAGCCACAAAATATAATGATAAACTGACAAGGGCAGATTTGGTTAGTATCACACGACCTCCAAAAGATAAGTACTTAGATTCCCATTTAGATGCCAAGTAGATATTCCTCGTAGATTGGCACCAAGAGACAACTGACGCAAGAATTCAAGCAACAAGAAAACACAAGAATGTGTGGGGCCCACGCAACAATTAAAATCTAGCCATTCATTCACGGCGGGGTCCACCCACTTAAACTCATCCCAATCCATTGTTGCGTGGGGCCCACACATTCTTGTGTGTTCTTGCTGCTTAAATTCTTGCGCCATATCATTTTCCGACAACCCGAGATAGGATCAGGGGAGTGCTCCCAATTTACAGTGACAAACCCTTGCAAATTCAGCCACCTGGTCATCACTCATATTCAAGATAAACAGGGAGCTTGCCTTGAAGTTCACATTGAGACCCAACCATACCTCAAACAAATGCAAAGTTATTTTAGCCACAGTTATTTTCTGAATATCTGTAAGGCCAAAAAATAGCATATCGTCAGCATATTCCAAGTACGTGAGATGCACCAGATTTCTACCCACAGTCACACAAGAGAAAATGTCTCTCGCTCTGGCATTATTTAACAGGACACCAAGACCCAACGCAGTAAGCAAGAATAGAGAAGGGTAAATAGGATCCTCGTACCTCAACCCCCAATGATGTTTGAATTGTCCACTACAACTTCCGTTAACTAAATATGAAGCGGACATAATGGATGCACACTCAAGAATCCAATCACACCATATATTGCATATCCCCACATGTCCCATAATCTTCATAAGGTAGCTAGTTGACAGAGTCAAAAACCTTCTCAAAGTCAACCTTCAACAGAAAACTCGGCACCTTAGCCTTCTTGAGGCTATCAATAGCCTCATTTGCAACAATAATGCCATCTGTAATGTTTTTGCCCTTCTGAAACGCAGTTTGATTTTCCTTCACCAGCTTTGGAATAATTAGAGCAAGATTATTCGCAAACAAATTTGATAAGATTTTGTACATGCAACCTACCAGGGAGATCGAACGATAGTCATTCATAGAAGTCGGATTTGTCATTTTTGTACTGAGGACAATAAAGCTGCTATTAAGACTCTTTAGAAGGTGATCATTCACATGGAATTCATAACAAATGCCAAGATATCATCTTTGAGCACCTCCGGTCATGGAGAATAAAATTAAAGTTAAGGCCATCTGGCCCCGGACTATGTGAACCCCCAAACAACATTGTTGACTTCTTCTTCCGAGAATGGCCTAATGAGATCCAGATTATCCGCTATAGACAGATGAAGGTATCAAACTCCTCTCCAACGGAGCTCTAATCAAATTAAAATCTCCAACAATACACTAGCTTCCCTCCGCATCTGAATGAATCAAGGACTGCAGAGCATCCCATAGTTCACTTATCCTTAACATCACCAGGAGAATAAAAATTTACAATGGACACTGACACACTATCTACACACCTTTTATTCGCATAGCACCATCGAGCATCTAAGAAAACAGAAGATTAAAGACAGATTTTCTCCCAACCCACAAAATGCCTCCTAAATATCCACACACCTTTTATTCGCATAGCACCACAAAGTATCACACAATTTCCTTTCAATGACTTCTAGTGTAGTCTCCTACAGACAAAGCAGATTTACTAAGTATGTACTTACCAATTGTGCAAATAATCTACGAGATTTTGGATTTCCTAAGCAGTAGATATTAAGAGAGATAATCTTCCTGAAATACTAGGCACCACAAAAAACAGGCAGCTTTGAATAGTAAGGTTGTATCGCCATCCATGAGATGTCGTAGAGCGATTTCCTCATCTACATCAATGACAGAATCAAAGGCGTGGAGACCCAAGCTGCGACAAAGTTTGAATGTTGCCTTAACTTCAACCCAAGCAAATTCCAGCGAGGTTTCCAACATACATGGAGTCTCCATAGTCCCATTGTCGCCGTCATTCTTCCTTTGCGTCTAATTTCTCCGTCATATTCCCTTGATGAATCAGAATTCTTTGGGGAATAACATGACCACCTTGCATTTCTTTCCTTTATGCCTACGATCGCGGGCCTCAATATTATTTGGAAGATCTAAATTATCACCAGCAAATACAAGCGAGCCAGCTTCACCATAAATTTTCATCGCCTGGAGAGATGTATTGGGCTTTAACGAGTTCATCCCAACATCCAACGCCTCTTTCTCTAAGATAGTTTTACCCATTTGTTTTTAACCCATGATTAAGAAAATCCTGCCCACATCATGAAAGGTTGGCCAATGAAGTCAAGGGATGGCGAGTCCAACGTTGTATCCGTATCAGGGATATCAGGAGATACACCTGTCAGGCACCATCAAAGAAGGGGAAGAATTCCAATTTTGACCAGAAACCATGTTCGCGCGAAAATGGATACAATCAAACTCCCAAATCCAGACTCGACATTTACATTTTTTTTCCAACGGATATTCTGCCTGATCAATGATCCAATCAAAAAAAAATTCGACCAGACACCAACCTTGTCTCATTTCAATCCGGCCCATATTACTCCCTTCGACATGCAGGAACTTCCCAAACTTGGGAGCAATATCCCGAAAGCATCGAGCAAGCCAAATTTTGAATGGAAATTTGCTTATTCTCAGCCAAACGCGCCGCGTGTTCACCACCGTGTTATCATACTCCGCACCATTGGACAATATATTGAACCAACTGCTACAAGAAGGGATTTAAGTTTGAGAAGCTCTTAACATGTTCCTTGGAATGCATTTCAATAAGAAATGAGGATCACTAATGAACAAGATGTGAGAATCGAAGATTTTAGGCGCTAATTTCTGCAAAAACTTCCCGATAATGAATCCCAATTTCATCTTCGTAGGAGTTGGCATAAAGTGAACTATCACTGATGGAGGACTCGACTGAGAGTCCAGTACCGGGCCTATGCCCATGGATACCGGAACCCGGGGGTGGCTCCAACCTTGGCTTCAACACAAAATTTCCCTTCTCCAACTAGATCTGGTGACCACCGACGTAATCTCCAGTCCCGGCTGACGCAGCAGAGGTTTCTTCGTCTGCATCAGTTCTGCCGAGAAGTACAATTTGTCAACTTCCTCTTTACCATTTTCAACACTATGACCATTAAGCGAATCAAGATGTAGCTCTACATTCAAAGAAATGAATCGAGCAAATCCAAAACTCCTTTGCAGTTTATCGAGCTTTTTTGCAATATAAACCTCCTTTAATGTGCCAAATGGATTAAATAGCTCGCGGGCATCCTTTTCAACCCAGCCCAACGAAAAGTTTTCAACAAAGTATGTGATGACATTTCGCCTCAGAGACTGAACATACGCCAACAGCGGCTTTGACCTCACACCCCCAGCCGTAATGCTCGCCTGCCACTCTTATGCCTTCTTCCAACCCTGCCCTCCTACACATCTCCTCTCTTCTAACCTTTTTGACTGCAAACTGTGAATGATACTCCTTCCAACGATCCTTAGTACCAATATTTTTTGGTATGTCCTTAGTACCAATATTAGGACGTTCACCAGTGACTTGCTCTGGCGCTAAGCCATTCTCGACTATCGGAGACAGAGGCTATTTCCCAAAACCTGCTCATCCCATCCCCACCGTCTCATACTGTTTACTCGTCTGCTCACCATTGCCAACACTCTCAACAATTTCCCCCATATATGGAGCACTCTGATTTTCTCACGTCCTCTCACTTTTTTCTCTCTCATCTCTCAATAAATGTGTTTGAAACAAGGGGATTGAATAACGCGCGAAGACCGATGGTAATATAGGAGATGAGGTCATTGTTGGTGGCAGTAGGCCCTCTTTTGCGCAGGCCTTCTTCTACTTCTTCTTATTTTTAGAAGGGATGGTGTTTTGCGCAAGTACTTAAACGATAATTATTTTTAGAATAGAGGTGTCTCGGAGCGTCCGGAATTTTTCGGACCCGCCGTGCTGAATCCCCCCGCCACCGCCGTCTGAGGCCCGCCGCCGGTCGCCAGTCGCTGGAGCCCCGCTACCGATCGTCGGAGCCCCACCCGTGCCGGAGCCCCCTTGTATCGGAGCCCTGCCGCCATGATGAAATTGAGGTGCTTTTTTTTAGAAGGAAAAAATGCATGTCAGGAGGTGCTTATTTTTTAGAAGGATTACCTTCTTAAAATAAGAACAAGTAGTAGAAAGTTGGCTGCGCAAAATACTCATTTTTTAAAAAAAATTGCTTATAAGCCAATTATAATTTTAAGAAGGCTGCGCAAAATAGGCCCTAAGTGTTTTGGCAACTTCAAGATATTCAAAACACCTGTGAGAATCTTGATTCAAAGTTTGCGGACACCTGTGGAGGTCAAGTGTAAAGTTAGTGTTACTTTGATGATATCAGTAAGTTACAAGACTAAAAGTAAATGACACCAGATGTGATTACGCAGCTTGGTCTCAACCACCTACTCTGCTAGATATTTCACTGTTGAGTTTTGTATTATACAAGGCCTCACAATTCACTCACCTTATGATAAAGAATTTTTTTCACTCATGTATAATCCTATACAAAATAGTTCTATCCAAACCCTTACAACAATAGTGAATGAGCCGACAGACCTGTGTTGAACAATTGACAATAGGCAAGTTCACGTAATTCTCACCTCACACTGGTTTGTCAATCTTCATCTTCCAACGTGCTTGCAAATGCTCCTTCGAAGTACACAATTACACCAAGTGACAACTCCCTTAAGATGCTCAACACACGTTTGAAGATTTTTTGGGATCAAATGATGCGGTTCATACCCTAATGCATCACTATTTATACTAGCCGAATTCTTTCACAGACAACTCTTGCAAGTTACTCAAACTCATCCCTAGGACTTTCATTCTTCAATGGAATACTCAATTGGTGGTAAATTTCGAGCACATGTAAATCCTAGATCAATTAGGATCATTTCACGTCTTAGTCCCCCCAAGTACTCGGTCATTATCTCTTATAATATTTGTTTCCAAATTTGCAAGACTTCCTGCTTTGCATGGATTTCGCAAATTTTGTGCACGTGAGAGCTCACATGTCAGCGCATGTGTTCCGACATTGTCGCGTCCAAAGTCTGACAAAGTCGCATTAACCAAGTTTACATGCCAACACATGTATTCCAACATTGTTGTGTCCGAAGTCCGACAAAGTCGCTCTAACCAAGTCACCCAAACTTGTGGATTCGGCTGTCATCACACACCAGATGACACATAACTAACTGACAATGGATGCTGCAGATAGCGATAGTTACGCCAATGTCACACTCAGGACAACAAATAGTGTGTGATTGTGTTAGTTATATGCCAATATGTCCACATGTTGATTCTTACATTAAGGATCCGAGAGCTTATCTAAGCAACATATTTCCGGAATAGAGCCAACCATGCCTCCGAAGATGACGCCCGGCAAAAGACAACAGGGGAGAGCTCGTTTGGTTAAGGTGGAATTAATACACCTTAGGCAAAATTGATTTTTTTTCTTCATCCATAAGGTATATTCGGGATTAACCGTCTGATCCAATTTTTTGGCGCAGTCACTTATTTCAAGAAACTTTGCATGACACAGCTCAGATCCGTCGACTATAGACATCAAATCATTTCTTCTGACGATTAGACAAATTTGAGAGTACCAGTGTAAATATTTAGAGGTTTTAAATAATATAAGTTATAAAATAAATTATTTTAATTCTAATAAACATAAAAACTAAATAACCATGCATTAATTGTATTAGTTCTACTTACATAAAATAATATTTATATATATACATACACCAATTTCCAAACTTAAAACAAAAATCAATATTGCCTCGACAAAGATGTGGACATTACTATGTCCGTGGCGGAAATCCCAATGGTTTTGTCTGCGGACAAAATCGACCCCGAACATTGGGGTCGGTTGTTCTTGTATGAAGCCCATTGGGAACAGTCTTATCAGACAAGTCTTTCTCCATCAATACTTAGAGCACCGCTAGTTCGCGATTATTCATTTTGCCATCTCTATTGACCTCAAAGCGGTGACCAAAAATTGAGTTTTTCCCTAATTTTTCTTCCATCGACAAGGAGGATGACAATCCATTTGTAATAAATACAAACCTCATATGCACTTTTCTCCTAATGCTTAATTTCTATTTCTTTATGGATTAACAAATTCAGCCTCCACATTAGCCAGTGCGACATCTATAAACAAGAATGTATTTGGTGTATCGCCCCCACCCAATTCACTTTTACACATTATGATTTCTAAACAAGAGTTGGGAATCATGTCTTGAAAAGATTGAAAAGTTGGAAGCAGAAAAATAAATGACTCATAAATAAGTATGATTGCAGATTACAAACATAAGGGAATTCCACTAAGCGGTGAGACTATGGGTGGATAAAGGTAATAGCGGTGCCGGAATGGCCTTATCCGTTATCGTTATTGTTAAGGTAGCTGATGGAGGTGACGGATCCGTTACCGATATCGCCATTTGCTATTCCGTTATCGATATTCCGCTACCTTAGCAGTAACGATAACGGAACAACGACAGCGAATTTCTGTTACTTCATATTCATAAAATATGTTGACATAGTGGAAATCTGTTACCGTTACCGCAACTTAAAAATGATCCTAAACCATTACCGCCTATAGCTGTAATGGTAACGGATTTTCGCCAATTTCGATACCCATTATCCACCCCTAGGTGAGACAGAAACTTTTGGCTCTACTCTTATTCATAGGGGTGACCAAAAAAATCCATCAGTATTCAGGATAACCGAAAATCAATTGTAACTGAAACTGAATAATCGAAAATATTCGGTTATTTGGTTTTTCAGTTTGTGTTTGGTTATGAAATGTTATAATCCAAATTGTTCGCTTTGATTTTTTATTATAACCAATCGGATTCGGTTATAATTGAAAATTGTTTTATTTTTATTATTTTTTTTATTTTTAGAACGTGTATAATTTTTGGTTATAATCAATCGAGTTTGGCTTAAAAATAATCAAAAAAATAAAATAAAAACTAAAATAATTTGATTATTCGGTTCGGGTTCGGGTTCGGGTTCGGGTATTAAGTTTTAGTTTTGATTAAAATTTTTACTAAACATAACTAAAAAAAAACTTACATATACATGGTTAAATCGTAAAATAGGTGATCCTGCTAAAGTCACAGAATTCCTACACAATGGCAAACACAAGCATAGCATAATACAATAAAAAAGGTCACATTCGTGCTCCAAAGATGATCTTGCAAGTTGCTACAAAGCCACGGTTATTAAATTTCATAACCTAATCGAATAAGTGAATGTTCAACCTTACCTTTTTTAATTAAAATACTTCATAAAATAAATTAACGGTCCCGTTAATGGTCGAGAATACCAGTACAAGTTTACAAAAACCCTTGCCTATCTCAAGAGTAAGTTCGCAAGTCCTCAATTATCTAATGGCAATATGTCACGTATGATTTTTTGACAACTGGGATATATTTAAAAATTAGTATTTATTATGAAATTATGAATGTCCAAAATATGCAAGTGGAATGCCCAATAGTTGAAGTGATGGTATGGAGCAAAAATCAGCACAAATATTAAATTAGATCCATGAATTATGGATCATGCTTTTGCCTATAAATAGGTCCATTTGGCTTGTATTAAGATGTAGAGAAAAGAAAGAAAATTGGGAGAAAAATCTATTTGCATTGTTCTTTATATTCTTGATTTCTATTTGCATTTAGCTAATTATTTTATAATACGTTATCAGCAGGACTCTACTGCCGAGATGCTAGTACGAGGTAAAATTATTCATAGTGTCGAATCTTTCTAAACTTGAGTTTGTTGCTCTTTACATTACCGGGAAACATTATCTATCATGGATTCTTGATACGGAGATCCATCTAGATGCTATGGGTCTCGAAAATACCATCAAAAATGAAAATAAAGCATTTCTACAAGATACAGCGAAACCTATGATATTTATTCGCCACCATATTGATGAGGGGCTTAAAGTAGAATACCTCACAATCAAAGATCTTGCAGATCTGTGGAAAAATCTCAAAGAGAGATATGATCACCAGAAAACGGTGATACTTCCGAAAGCTCGTTATGATT
>JAOWBN010195484.1:0-15286 GCA_028565015.1 Pinguicula moranensis
CGTAAAACACCGCACCAAGTCTCGCAAGGTGCTGCCAGGCAGCGCGCCCGATCATGTGTCGCGCGAATCTTGATCGCGCTGGAGCTTGCGCAGGTTAACAGGAACGCAGCGGCGGCGCCGGAAACTCGACGACGCCAGGAAAGGCGAGTACCAGCTTGAAGAATGCTTGATGCCTGACCCTCTGATGGTCGCCTGTCGGAGAGCACCTCACGCAAGGCGGCGTGCGATGCCAGCACGGCGGACGGAGGGTCGCAGAGCGGCTGGAGACACACGGGCGCGCGCGATCGCAGCAGGAGCTGACGGGTCGCGGCGTCCGGCAACCTGCTCGACCGGAGAAGACTACCAGCATGAACAAGGAGTGGCGCCTGACCATCTGGTAGCCGCCTGCCAGCGAGCGCTGCACGCATGGCGGACGGAGGTTCGCGGGCGCTGGACAGCGCGTGGTCGCACGCGATATTGTCGGGGACGACTAGGTCGCGACTTCCGGCGAGCAGAGCTGCAGTGGAAGACACCAGCACGACGGGGAGTCGCCGTGGAGAGTTCTTGGAGCTGGAGGAGTCTGCCAGGAGCCGCTGCCGTATGCCAGGAGGAATCCCGGTGCGCAAGGTTGCTTCGCGGCGAAGCAACCGTCCGAGAAAAGGAGTCCGTCCGAGAAGAATTCTTGAAGACCAAGGAAAGAAACCGATTTGGATAATGCCAAGTTCCTAGAAAAGGGGATTGGATAATTATCCTAGCCATCTAGATAGAATTAAAGTGCTTGAAGATAAGGGGAGTGTCCTTATCCTTGCAAGACTTAGAGTCCATGTGGGATTCGAGTACTAGGGGTGGGCTTGGCCTATAAATAGGAGAGCCAATTGTAGAGCCAAGCCATTCAATCACAAGGTAAACATTATGAGCCTTGGGTTGGAGCAAGAGTTCTCTAGACTTGGGAGAAGTTAGAGAGTGCTTTTGTAAGAGACGTTGAGTTATAAAACGTTCTCGGGTTTGGGGTATTTAGAGAAATCGTTCGAGTCACCATTAGGGTTTGGAGAGATACCAATCCTTGTTTTGTAACCTTTGTTTGAGTGTTGAAGGAAGTTTACTTGGCCTATTGTTTGTGTTGTTCTTCCGTGCACAAACCACCTATCACACACGTCCGTGCTAAGCGAGAGGCTGACGAAGTGAGGAGCACTTCGGCCATCACCCTTGTGCCATTTCTGCCGGGCATCGTTGAAAGAGATCTAGGCACATGTGGTGTCTAGAGTAGCGAAAAATTTTGGGGCCCGTGACACAGAGGCGTTACACGGTGTGTTGAATGAATCATTTGGTTGGGGACGATAATTCTTTGCCAAAGCTCAAGAGAAGCGTAAGCCGGAAGCAATTCCGGAGTAAGCTCTATAACAAATTGGTATCCCGCATTTGTTTTAATTTGGATACCATGAAAAAATGTATAATAAAAAAACAAGAACGTTATAGTTATTATCGAAGAGGAATTAAAACTACTCGCTACCAATCTGGCTCTAAAACAAATTGGTGTCTTGTTTTCGATTATAGTTTTGTTTACCGCTGCGCTTAGAGATCAAAATCTCTTCAAGGAACAAGTCGATCAAACTACAACATTGGGCGGTGGATCCTGATTTTTTTTTATAGAGGGGCTAAATTTTATTGGGTTGCATCAAAAAAAATGTTAGAGCCGATTTTTTTTTGTATAAAGTGCATTAAGCTTAAATTAAAACAATCCAACAAAAAAGCACCACCTACCAACAAAAACAAATTTTCGGAATTAATATAATCTTTTCAAATAAATTGTAAAAGTAACAATTTCAGGTGTTCAAGACTTACTTAACATGTACCCACAGATCAGATAATTTCTCCCAAAAATAAAATTGAAAAAATTTGTTTAATTAATAAAACACGTGAATTTAATAATTTGAAAACAATAACAAATACTTTTTTAGAGATAAATAAAGTCCAAGGGAATTAAAGGTGGGGTGCATGAAATAAGGATAAGGTGGCAGGTTGGGGCTATGCGGGATAGGGCCCGGCTTAACCCCCACTTAGATAAGCCCAATAACAATTCATCTTAAACTTTAAAGTGCAATATTACCATTTAATTGTTTTGGGGAAAAAACACTAATCCTGATTTCCAGTTGGCTAAACCGATTTCTCGTGTCCCTTGCCAATAACAACTTTATTCCAAGGCTGCCGGCGGCCCGGCGGCGCTGCGTCCCTTCGGCCCCGGCCTTTTGGAAAAGAAGATGAAGATGCACAGAAATGATATAGCACACTAAAAATAGTGTACTAATAGTACACTAATGGGCAAAAAATACCCAAATACTCTCGTGTTGAACACCGATATGAAACTTAACACGGGATATTTTGGTATGCATGACAGAAAACCACAGTCTGAGTCACGTGTCCCCCTACCAGAGTATCATCTTGTGCATTGGATTTCCACAATCATTAGGACTGCCGCCAAAGTCAATGATTTACCCACCAACAATTATTATATTATCGTCCGGACAAATGTTGTTGAAGAACGACAGCCTGGATATGAAGATAATGAGGTGGAAATAATGTCTCGTGTTTAAATCATTAAGGACAAAACACACATGAATATGAAGATAATGTAGTTATAGGGTCAAACAACTCAAAATCTTTAAATGGTTGAACACACTACGAAGTCTATACTACACTAGTGATCGATGTAGGCTGAGGTGGAAATAATTTAGGAAACAGTGCATTCACATATAAATGGCAAGATACATCCGGAGTGATAAGATTATTTTGTAAAACTTGGATGATGTTAGGGCAAGGCGAATGGGTATAATTTACACTTTTTTTTTAATTATACTAAAAGAACAGAGGAATGGGTATGTGGGGGGCGTTGCCCCTCCCTGATCAGCCCCCGGATGTAGGGTAGGGAGGATTGTCAAAGGTGTGCGAAATTTTTTAAGAGTATGCCAAGAAAAAAATCCTATACCAATCCTGTAACGGGTGGATTCAAATTGTATCATTTTATTTATGTACGGATTTATTTATCAAATTGTAAAAATATTCTTGTTAATTAGAAGGTTTGTATTGTCAAACTTTAGCAGTTTCGACCTACTGAGATCGGGCCTTGAATGCGAATATACATGTGAGCAACTTATAAGATAAATATGTGTTAGTCTAATAAAAATCTTAGTATAAACATGTGGCACTATATTACTTTCTATATTAGAAGGTGGTTATTATCAAAGTCTTAACGACTTATCATGAGTCCTAACAAAAGACATGGATCCTTTAACAAAATTGATTATATATATAAAAAACAAAAACAAAAATGAGAACATTGAATCTTCACACCACATTTGAGCATAGGTGTGCCCATTCAAAATTTTGATCCGATAATAGGTTGATCTTGTTCTCAAATTGAATTTTTTTGAGAACAAAATAACCATTCTCATTCTCGGACCGCACCCACAAACTCCCGTAAAAGTTGGAGAGTTCAAAAATCTGGAATCACATTTTTTCAAATTACCATCGCTACTTGAGCATCATCATTGGTAGGAGAAGTTTAGTTTTCCTATCGACCTGTTTGGCATCCAGATCACCAGATGCGTGCAAAAACGTCACTGAGAAAACAGTGCAGATTTTGGTAAATGCCATCAATCTTGGACAAAATATTTATTCAATCTCAACTACTACTCAGGTACACCCTTCGTCATACGCTATATCCTGCTCAGGAAAATATCTTCATTTTATTCGTTGAAGATATACTCAAAATGATTATGATCTGACGCAGAAAGGGGGCCATTACCCCCCACCCACCCAGCTCCACTTTTGAAAAAAAAACACAAGTTACATGCAAAAAATAAACGGATTTTTATTTGGCACCTGTTAAAATTTGTCCACCCCCAACACAAAAAAGATTGGTCCCCTATATTTATGCCCCGTACCCTGATTGTGAATTAGTCATTTTTTACATGCTTCTTCAATAAGTGCTAGAGATGTATATAAAAATGTTAACTTTTCATTCATTTCAGAGTCTATAACACCAATTTATTAATTTCGAACGTTGGGAGAGAGTACATCTATACTTCAAATGGGATGGTGGAGCTAGAGGACCAGGGGCCATGGTCCGCTCAATTTTACTCTAAAAAAGTTTTTATGTTGAATTTTTTTTAAAAATATATATTTTATACATGATTTTTTTTTCAATTTTTTTTTATTTTATTTTTTTGGGTTATAATGCCTGTTATTCATTATGAAAAAAGGAATCTTTAAACTTTAAAGATTTGTGTTCAGTGGTCACGCTTCTCCAAGTTGTGAATCCAATCCAAGCACTCATTTCAATTGTTTTGGCCAGTGAGAATTGATGGCAAACCTATTTCGTGGTTGTACTTGCACAGTCCAGCTGTACGCGACTTATCAGAGAAGATAAAACAACATAAAGGAGCCATTGGCCCATCACTCTAACACACTGTTCATCTTTTTATCTTTTTAATAAATAAAACTATAATAGTTTTATTTAATTTATTTGGTTTCTTTTAGCCCTGGACAGCGGGTGCGGTGAATTCCGCTCCGCCCGCCCATGCGGGTAGGTGGGCGGACGCAGGAGCTATTTTTGTGCCCGCATTTGTTAGTGGGCGGGACGCGGGTAACACTTTTTATCATGCGGGTAACACCCGCCCTGCACCGCACCGCACCACCAATATTTCACGGTGCGGTGCGGTGCGATAACAGCTCTTCGTGGGCGGTTCGCGGTAGAGATTTTTATAACCGCAACTTTCGTGGGCGGGATGCGGTACGAGCTGTTTCGGCACCGCCCGCACCGCTGCCCAGTGCTAGTTTCTTTCGATTAAGTCTATACGAATTTTATTTTTGACATCTTCAGAGATAAGGGTATGACTGTATACATTCCATTCTCTCCAGAATTTAATTTATGGCAAGATTTATCAGGTATGTTTGATTTGATTTAATAATATTTAAAACAAATTTACCCAAAACCAATCCTTGGTTGGATCAACAAACCATCCTTCAATATGATCTAAAAACAAATCTCTTCAAACATATGGGGATATTATGAAAGGAACCAGGAGAGAAAATATTGTAAGGATCTTAAACACGATCTATCTATATATCAGTATGATATTATCTCTAAAATACCATAATTTTACTATTGGATTTTTACGTGCAAAAAGTCTCATACCAAAAAGATAATTATCCGTACTTATATATCCATAATTTCCCCCCATTTGAATCGATGTGGGACATTATTTGCAGACCCAACAAATCTTAGTGATAATATGTATCATATGGCACCTGACCTCCGACTCCATCGATATAAAGTAAATTTCAAACGAAAACTTGCTAAGAAGGAGATTCTAGATCAATGACTTTTCAGGAGTAAGAAGGCAAATTAGGAATATGAACCCTAAATTCTGGGTAAACCTGAGTTTCTATGTTTTGACTTACTATGCATGCACATAACACTAGGGGTTGATTACACCCATTGAGTGCATATAATTTGCTTGGGCCACGATCAGGGGCCCTCTTCGACGAATTTCTGGTCTAAGATTTAATCAGTTCATGCATGAGGCCATCGTGTAATGAACCCTATGAATTAGTCAAACCTAATGTGATTTTGGATACCATGGTATCCAAAAAAACACATTAGGGGGTTGATTTTGAAGATTAATGAAAATCTCAATTACCCTATTAAAAAAAAGGAAAAGAATTTAAATGTCACTCTATTTAAAAAAAAAAAGAATCTATTTGAAATCTCATAAGACAATTTCAAATAATTGTCCCGACTCCCGGGGGAAGGGTAAGGAAATTAAAGGGTAATGGGTCCCATCATCTTTTAACAAATTATAGCGGTGACAGCTGTACAATGCTAAGCCCCAGCTGTGATCGGTCACGTGTCAGTGTTCTATTGGCTCTTATTACACCAATCTTTTCCCACCAATAGCGACCGCTTGGTACGGAAGGGGACAAAACCGGAGTTTCAAATTTAAATATTGGAGTACAGTATAGTAGTATAATAACCGGGGTCGGTTTTGTATTCTTAAAAATTATATTATTTTGTTCAGTTTTTTTTTTAAAATTATTTTGAAATTAATATTTTAAAATTTTATTTTTGTGTTCAGTCAAAACTCTTTTTTTTTTTTTAAAATTAGATAGGAGTCTATATTTTTTTTTTACTTATACTCTTAATGTTAATTTTGTAAATAAATAAAAATTATCTTAAATTTTTTTATTGTAAATATTATTTATTTATTTTAAAAATTTGTCTGTAAATACTATTATTATTTTTTCATAATTTTTCAAACATTCAAAAACATGCCGTTGGTAATGTAAAATTTACTTATTTTATTTTTAATTAATATATTTATACTCCGCAGCTCGCACTATCTCAATCAAAATTTGTACCCTATTTTGATTCATTTTAATAGAGACAAATTTAGCTATAGCAATGACAAGGATCCGCGGCGTTTCCTACGTGGCATTTAGCAATGTAGGATCATCTGACGTGGCGTAGTGGTTTTCCGAGGAAGCCGATGTTTCAGGCTATATAAACCTCATAAAACCCATCGAATTTTCTCCACTACCACTACACTACCAAGCAGAACACAGAAGAAGCTCACTGCTCTTCTACTGCTCGTCAAAAACAAAAGAGAAACAGAGCATTTTCTCGATAGGCTTGCTTCAATGTCGAAGGGATTTTATCTGATTCAGTTGATACTGGCTTTGTTCTCAGTGGTATGCTGTGCAAGTAACGTATCAACATTTGATCAGCTGTTCAAGCCCAGTTGGGCACTCGACCATTTGTCATATGAAGGAGAGGTTCTCAAGATGAAACTTGATCATTACTCTGGTACAAAAAAAACTCTACTGGGTGTTGTGTTGCGAATCAATGCTTATTTTCTGTGGTTATAAAGTTTGAAACTTGATAGTCATGTTTGCAGGAGCTGGATTCTCATCGAAGAACAAGTATATGTTTGGGAAAGTTAATGTTAAGGTGAAGCTGGTGGAGGGTGATTCTGCTGGAACTGTGACTGCATTCTATGTAAGAACAACTTCACCATTTTTTTACTGTTACTGCATTCTATGTAAATATGAAGAAGAAAAACAAATCATTTTGTGGATCTTTACTTTGATTATGTAATGGGGTGCATTGAATTTAAGGTTTGTCACTCAGTGCTTTCAAGTTTTTCAGTACATGAATTCTGTCAAACTACACAGCTGACATTACTCATTTCAATCTCGTGAAAGTATATTAATATCTTTACCTCATTCTTGTCCCCCATTTTAATGCTCTGTGAAAAAAGTAAGAAGGGAATGAAGAGCACTCATGTGATGAGGATGACTTTAATATTTGGAAAAAGTAAAGAATGATCATCACGAATCTTGATTCTTGGCTCATTACTGATCCTGATTTCAGATGTCATCGGATGGGCCGTATCACAATGAATTCGATTTCGAGTTCCTGGGTAACACAACAGGGGAACCTTACCTTGTTCAGACCAATGTTTATGTTAATGGAGTTGGGAATAGAGAACAAAGACTCAACCTTTGGTTCGACCCAACAAAGGATTTTCATTCTTACTCCATTCTATGGAACCAGAGACAAGTTGTGTAAGAACTTTTTTTCAAAACTCTCAACATAAACGCACCCACATGTGTCTCTGTGTGTTTTACTGTTTACCCCTGGTCCCTGCATGTAGATGGGGCATCATTGTTCTTTTAATAAAGTTGAATATCGATGTTCCGAAACAGGAATCTATTTTTCCTCTACTCTGTGAATCAATTCTCTGTTTGTCCATGTAAGAGCACAAATAATTGCACCAGATGATCCACAACTTAGTGGTATGCCCACTAGGTGTTCGATGAAAAGCCAAAGTTAGAATTTGTCACTTACCAATTGGTATGTGTTATATCTGATGATTGATTGAACTTTTGCAGATTCTTGGTGGATGAGACTCCTGTTCGAGTTCATTCAAATTTGGAGCACAAGGGCATACCATATCCCAAGGATCAAGCCATGGGAGTTTACAGTTCAATATGGAATGCTGATGATTGGGCAACTCAGGGTGGGAGAGTGAAGACAGATTGGTCACACGCCCTATTTGTAGCTTCCTATACTGGATTCCAGATCGACGGTCGCTAGTGCTCCAACGCAGTAGCAGAGGCTGAGAACGTGAAGCTGTGCAGCAGTGATGACGATAAGCAGTCCTGGTGAGACGAACCGACCATGGCTACGAGGTTCCCGGACACGCCGGTGGAGTGTTAGCACCGCCCTCACTAGGCCGAGGTGATAGGAATGGGAATGCAAGGAAGGCGTGTATGTTCGACCTCAGATGCCAGACCACCTCGACATGAGCTCCATGTTTTGTCATGTCCATGCGCACATTTTGGTCTTTTGTGGCCTGTCTTTCCATGTGTATGATATACAGTGGCTAATTTTAATAATATATCTTGGTTCTTAATTCTTAATTTAGGATTATAAAACTGAATTTGATCCAAGGGGCATAATAGTAATTGTTGACTATTTTGTTAACTGACCCATGATTGTCCCTAGGATGACCCCTAATACCAAACAGTCTACATTGCAAAATCCTGTAAAACCCTGCTTATTCGTTATCCAAGAAAACCATTACCAAATGGTGGATTACAAGAAAAACACCGTCCCAATCCCACAGTTACCCGCGAATCGAGACAACTGTAGTCCGACTACCAAACGCAGCCTAACTTAGCGTTAGCATCCTCCTTCGTCTCTTCCACTAAAACAATATTATCTGCAAACAACATAGACCATGGTACTTTATCTTGTATGTTCCGAGAAAGTATATCCATAATCACCGCGAAAAGGAATGGACTCAGTACTGAATCTTGGTGCAATCATAACTCTAATGGAAAATACTATGTTTCCCCCATTGGGGTCCGCACTCTAGTCTTCGCAATCTTATACATATCCTTTATAGACCTCACATACATCAACGGCACATTCTTGTTTTCTAAATATTCCCAAATAACCTCTCTCGTTATAGAATCATACGCCTTCTCTAGGTCTATAAAGGCCATTTGGACACTCTGTTTATATGAATCATAAGCCGCTTGAGAAGGTGGATTGCTTCCATCGGCGACCTCCCTGTCATAAACCCAAATTGGTTCTCTTTCACGTATACTTCTCTCCATAGTCTCTATGTTCAATAACTCTCTCCCACAATTTCATAGTATGTCTCAAAAGCTTAATATCCCGATAATTACTACATCACGTCCACTTTTTTCTTCCTCGGGACATCTACCAACTCAAAAGACTTCGCTGTCAAGGTCCCCACATTCCAAGTGCTGAATCGTAAATCCATGGCCTGTGCTCACACCCTAACACCACCCCCTTGTCACCGGAATATGGGTCTGAGCCGATTTTCTAAATTATTCTAAGTTTTTGTTATTTTCAGTTTTATCATTTTATTAATTTATATAAACCCATGTACTCTCACAATATCAATACAATACAATTTTATTAAATTTTGTATTAAATGACAGAGAAGGCTATGGTATTTTTCATTAGGAAAGGGATTTATGTTTGTCTTGCAAAGGCTAACACTGTACATATATTGCAGAAAAAACTTTGAAGATGCATAATGAATGCAATGTATCTCAAGAATCATGCCTTTCCTTGCTTTATACGTTGATATATGCAATGGTAATAGGAGATATATGAGGTTCTGCTTTCCTGAGTCTTATTAACTACCTTCCATTTTTGTTTTGGTTTTCCTTTGAACAACTACATGAAAATGAACCTTATCAAATTGGTTCCACTTCTTGTTTTATAAGTCTTTTCGTCTGGTGTATTCATTCTCTATCTTTGTGTGAAATCAGGGTGGGATCCTTACCTGGGAATCTGGATTTCATGATCTTTTATCACCAAGGAAAAGCATTTCCTCTGTACAAATGTCAAGCTTAAAGTGACTGCAACAATACGGCAATGTTTCCTAACTAGTTGTAGAATCATAATACTATTTTGTTAAATGAAGACGGAGTTGCTATACAACATATTTGTTCAATTAAGGCACAATTAGTTGCACAATCTATTCTTGGATGTTTGCTGAGATGAAGGATGTTCTTTTTGTTTTATCCTTTTGTTCTGATATCTCGTTTTTGCAGCATCTGATGTTTCCTGGCATCTCTTGATGGTTATTTTGCTGTTTGGGCCTATGGGTCGACAAGGGAGCGCCATTTCCCTTAGCTTTTGGTCCCAAGTGAAGAACCCTTCAACAGAAGCTTATCAGAGATCATTTTAATGATGATGCCTTAACCTTGTATAATGTGTTTAGCGTCTGCAAGATTACTGCTATTTTCAGGCTTGAGGAAACCGCCTTAACAAATATTTCAGACCAGGTAGAGCAAATCGTCATCCCAAGAAAATATTCAGCGGGAGTTGTTAGAACATGAGAAGGCTACAAATTGTCCATGTAAGAAAAGTAAAACCTCAAAGAAAATCATCTCAGGGTGAAGGTAGACGCCTTTGCAAACTGCAAAAGTGACATAAGCAAGGCACATAAGAGGTGCATTCATTTTAAACAGAGACAAGGGGACAGATAGAAAGAAACTTTGAACAGGGGTACTTCTTTCATCGACTAACAATCAAATGTAAATGAAATAGAAATCTTAAACAAGATCTGGAATTTATGAGAAAAAAAATGTCTTAAGATTGACGACTACCGGGCTAGGCATGTTCGCAAAGCACAACTACAGTATGTTTAACACTTGACTAACCTAATCAACTCTATTTTCCTGATTGTTAGTCATTTTACGTCATTGGGGGAATATAAATTTACAATTGAGAATGCTCCCGCTGGTTTTCCCGGGATTCTCGTAATATAAACTCCACTCTCCTCTTCTTGTCATTTTCATCCTCACGTCCAAACCAGGCTTCTGGTTTTCCACTTGCCTTGGTCCGAATCCTCTTGTTCACACGAATCTTTTTACTACTAATGAACTCCAAAAAAGCAGAAGCCCTCTTATTCACAAGAATCTTCTCCCCATCACTGTCAAAATCAAGCCCATCCCTCATTGTCTCAATTGCAGGAGCAAAGGTTTCCAGCACGGAGACTCGCTTCTCTTCATGTTTCTTGCCTGAAAGCTTTGTCGGCATATTAGCCACCGAAACATCGCTCTCAAGCCTGACCAAGCTTTGGTAGCTCCACAACTATTTCCTCAATTATCTGGTTCAGTTCCGGCTTCTTGCAACCCGTTAGATAGGAGCTGCTTCTGCAAGTTCAACAAAGACCTTTCAGGCTTTCCTGTGCTGCCAAGCTAGCTCAATCTTATCAGCTCGAGGATCAAAAACCCTCTCGTTCCTTTGGAAACAGGATTGTGATTGTTTGCGTGGAGGTTGATGAGGATGATCGTGCTGATATCAGAGGTCAGTTCCTTGATCGAGATTATAGGGAAACATTGATGTGGAGTTGTCCTATTCAAGTGGATAAACATTTCTCTTACAAGAGTTTCATCTCTTGTTGAGAAAGTCAAAGAAAATGTGAGTCCTTGAAACTGGAACAAGATAGTAATTATCTTGTAAGCTCGAAATTATAGAATTCGCAGAAAAAAAACAAAGGAACTGGAACTTTTCCCAATAGAATCCCGAGCGTTGCTCTCGGTTTTTGTTTATTTTATTTTCTTCTCAAAATTACATAATGAAAATGAGTCCACAAGCCAGACTAAAATAGCCAAACAATTACTAATTTTCCGCAATCTGCCATAATTAGCATAATTACGTAAATCTTTCCTAATCAATCAATCAACATAAAAATGATAAATTGCTAATAAATCCGTAATCAGTTGACTTCAGGATTTATTCTAAAAAAAAGGAAATAACTAAAACGCGTTTTCAGGATGGAAAATGACTGAATTTGCGAAAAATTCAATGGCACATCGAGCAAAGTTATGACTGATTATTTGCAGCTGCTCCTGCATCAGTCCTCCATCCAACATCGAGGTAGCTCCAATAGCTGAATCTTCAAATGAGGAAGACAGGAGAAAAGGGCCAAGTTCTTTTCCCTTAGCGGAGACACACAAATCAGATCACTTTGTTCGGTTTGTATCTAGTCCCGTGATGGGTTTGAATACGATACCGTCACGATATGGTATGGAAGAATTCGGATATTCCTTATTTATTGAGCCATCTGTATGAAGGAAAAGATCGGGATAACTGCTCTAAGTATGAAGTTTTCCTATTTAAGATATATCTGGATGTGATCGAGGAAGGGATTAAGTTTGATGATCCAACATTGTCTCACCTCTATTATGATGATATTGAAAATGAATTTTCTTAATACCAAGGTTCACTGATTTCTGACGATCACGCCAAATTGGTGAACTCACCCCGCCTTCACTGCACTCGTAGAAGGAGAGCCTCATAAAGTTCTACTTTTCTTCACGCCCTAGATTCTTCGATAGTGCATACTATCTAGGGTACAACATGACTATGATCTACAAGGTCGACATTTTCTCAAAGTTGACGTTCTCAAACTCCTCCAAATTTTGGAGCAACATAGTTGCCTTCTTGTCAGAGGGCTCGTAGTTCTCTATTTGGATTTCTTGGGTAAGAAACAATTTGGTATATCTTACAAACATCACATCAGCATTTGAAAATGTCTCACCAACTTTGCTGTAGAAACTGGTCTGATTGGCGGTGCCTGTCTTTCTCTTCTTGGTATTGTTGCCACTAGGTTCAACAATTGAAGGCTGCGAGGTCATTGCCTTTACAGATGGAAGAGTCTCCTTCTTTTATGAAGAGTCTCTTCCTCCTTTCATCTCATCATTAGATACGTAGGCGTCCACCATATCCAAATTCTTATTGGTGGAAGACATATCTGCACACTATGAACCTTGAGCCCGGTACTTGCCAAAGAGTTCACATCGGTCATTGTACAAGAGAAAGTTTTTCCCCTTCAGAATAGGGAATCTATTCTTCACCTGATCAGTGAACAATCCTATATTAGGTGACAATAAATTATTGTAAGAAACAACAAACACATAGCAACAATATAACATTGGCTAGCTCCTTCCAGAGCTAAGTACTATCTACTACAGGGTTATATGTCGCTGGATTATTGTAGTGCCACACTAACTTGCAAATTCATAAAGTATGATCATAGCACAAGAGAGAATTTAATATACACGGGGATGGAATGGTGACAAACGAGATGGAATCTAGGGTGAGATTTGTGTGTGCGGGTTTAGTATATATATATGGAAAAATGTTGTAAATAATAGGTTTTAGACGAGGGTAGTGGGTAATTTTTACTCTGGTTGGAAGTCAGAAAATGTGATCCAACCATTTTTTTTAGAATGGAATACCGGACTTATACGCAAACAGTAACGGGTTAAGGGATAAGAATCTCTTGACCCAAAATGAAAATATGGGGTACCAAACAGGTTGTGCTTGTGGATAACTCACAAAATCCATCACTTATCAACCATTAATTGGTCGACCAAACGGACTCTAAGTTAATCAAGGGCAGATTCATTGAATGCTTCAAAGCCAACGCTCTAGCACACTTGTGCAATAACAATTCTAGCAATTGTTCTGCCAAAATCACTAGAACTTGGCAGAGTAATTGGTTTATCTTGTTGGTCTTTCTTGCCTTCTGCTTCACCACCATCGTTCATGTTCAAATTCTACAATAATTTATTGTATTTTTTGCACCAAAAACCATAAACACACTTATTCTACTTTTGAACACCTATAAAGGAGACTACCTTCAAGTGCTTGGAAAAAGCTTCAAATTGAGATATAACTTCTCCCAACTTTTGTTTGAAGTTATGTAAATCAGCATGGACAATGGACATGGAACTCTTAAATTTTTTTATGCACACACTGTGTTTTTGCTTCGGCTCACCATTATGCTTCATGACACGCAGTATAGCGCAGAGTTCCAACAAGTGGTATTAGAGCCATCATGCTAATTCTTTCCCTTTTGCAAGATATGTTACATAACTTTTATGTTCATGTTGCATGCATTTTTCTTGAATTTGATTCTTGAAATCTTAACTTTTATTTTGAACAAAGTATGTAGATTTTAAGATGAAATTTTTTAGTAGTGAAGGTTGCATGGTTTTAGGTCCTCTATGATGTTGTACAAGCTAAGTTATTGTTCAAAACAACTTGATGTTAAACCTTAAAAATGTTATAGTTAAATCCACCCAGAGATATTGATACAAAGAATGACGGCAAAAGGCAATTTGGAGAAATTGAATGACGTGCCTTCTGGGAGCCGACCTCCGGGCAATCATATGGACCTGACGGCACCTCTCTTAAAATCCTGCCGGAAGATGAGTCCGATTTCATATTCCCAAAGAGACATAAATGGAGTAAGGGGAAATCTGTCCAGGTTAGGGATTTTGAATCATCTCACAAAACTTGCAAATCGGGGTTCCCTCCCTCAGTACATACGACGAGTCCGAGAAGAGACCAACTCTTTTTACTTCTCGGATTTTCGGATGGCATGTGGTGGGATGAAATGCTGAGAATTTTTGCTCCGTACTGGAAAGTCTGTGATGTAATCATCTCCAGAAATCAAACGGCTCTATTAGTGTTATTCCCTAAGGACAATCACCTTGAGCCTTTGTATTAACACTTTAATGTTACATATATGATTGTAGCAACTTTAACTATTTGATTATTTACTTGCTTTATTTATTGCATTCCAAATAGTAAAGCCTAGTGTTGATAACTTAAAGTGTATCATAAAGAGATGTGATGATGAGACAACTCTAATTACGTTATCAATACTAAACATCCCTAACCATAGCATCAGTGAGATAAAGCATCACTAATACGGATAGGTTAGCATGTTATAAGCTAATTCCTTTTGACGAAAATAGTTGATCTCATAATCTATAGTGTAGAGACACTTAAGGTAGAACATGGATGCTTGTAGTTGACAAGTACATTAAATTGACCCACATAGAGATCATCATTTTGTCAATGGTAAATACTCTAAAGAATAGCAGGTGTAAGTGATCCTTAAACTTGAGATCACCATAGAGATCTTGAGTATGGATGTTACTCTTTAATTCTATTCGGAGTTACACCATAAATGGGTAACAATGAGTAGTATTGGTAGTTGATATGAACCTAGCCAACTTGTGACTAAACCCAATACCAAATTGGAGGTTCGATAGGATCGAAATTTGAAAACGTTGTTGAGCACTTGACCCATCACCTATAAAGACGTGGGAACCAAGCCTACGTATGTTTCTAGAAAAGACGCCACACAACGACCCAAGAGGAGAACTTGTCTCAACCTAG
>JAOWBN010195495.1:0-15286 GCA_028565015.1 Pinguicula moranensis
GAGAATTAGGGTTCGATTCCGGAGAGGGAGCCTGAGAAACGGCTACCACATCCAAGGAAGGCAGCAGGCGCGCAAATCGCCTCATCTTCTTATACGAGCAAACGCTTGACAATTTGAATACGCTAGACTGGTGGAAATTCATATGAATACCCCTGCATCCGATTTCTTAAAGATTTTTTTATCTTGACCCCATCGTTCAGAATAAGCAAAACAAAAAGGTTTCATGTAGAGTTGAAACTCATACACATGTCTCACTTTTCGACATGAAGCAGAAGCAGTTTTACGAGTCCGGATTTACTTAAAACAATTACAGGATCCACTTTCAGATGCACATTAGGCCTTTGATCCAAGCTTTATGGGAAATATTCTCATAGATATAAACCTACTCCCCAAATTTTTCGCAGAAGATGAGATAAGAAACAAGCAATTTCAATTAAATCCGAATTCTGGATCCGCCATAAAGAGAGATTCTAGAAATCAAATCTTACCAGCTTGAGCTACATTCAAATTGTCATAAAGATGAAGTTCAAAGCTTTTTGATTGTGCCAGAGAGATCGTGCCGGGGATGGCGTCTGGCATTCAGATTGTGCCGTCTGAGATCATCTGAGGATGAGGAACCCTAAACCCATTAAACTTCAATTGAGTGGGAGCGATTAAATTCACGATTTGGGCTTTGGGAGGCCAGGTTCTAATTCTGGCCGTTGATCTCTATTAAGATCAACGACTAGGATCGCGTGTTTGCTAATGGGTATATTAATGGGTAGGGGATCTCCTATATATATATATATATATAACTTGAAAGAGTTATTTATCTTGTATTGTAGATGTAGAGATACATCTCGATGCCATGGGTAACTAAGACCCCATTAAAGATGTGAATATTGCATCTACATATTTATTTTACATCATATTGATGAATAACTAAAAGCTGAATACCTTATTATTAAAGATCTTGTAGATCTTTGAGAAAATCTCAAGATAGATATGATCATAAAAAATAGTAATATTTCAGGCAACTCATTATGAGTGGTTGAATTTGTGCATACAAGATTTTAATTTCGTAAGCAAAAATCACCTCTCAATTAAAGTTATATGATAAAAATAATATTGGTGAGGTTATGTTAAAAATACTTTTCATGTTATTAATGTGCTCTGCAGCAGTAATACCATGGAAGGAACTTTAAACGGTATTATGAGTTGATATCAAGTCTTTTTGTGGCTAATCAAAATAATGAATTACTAATGAAAAATCATCAACACACCCTATTATCTCTATTTTCATTCCCTAAAGTGAATCTGGCTGCATTTAATAACTTTAGGCATGGCCCTCATAGAGACCGTGGGTTATGGACATGAGGGAGGTCCTCCTTATTATAACTAGAATAGTGCCAAGAATGCAATTAACCACAAGAATTTGGAAAAATGATAATTTCAATTCTCAATAAAGAATTCCATGGCAAAAAGAACGAAAAAAATATTTGCTACCGATGTGGCATATAAAGCCATTTGTTATGTACACAGTAAAAAATCTTGTTGACCTTTATCAATGTTATCAAGTCCTGGTGGCTCAAGTGGTGAGCAACTACACCTCACAACTGTGAGGTCCAGGGATCGATACCCGCCTGGGTCGCAAAATGGAAACGGCCTCTTTGTATAATTACAAAGGTAAGGCCGCGTACATCAGACTCCCCAAACCCCAACTTAGTTGTAAATATATTGAGTAAAGTTGTGTTGTGTTTACCTTTATCAATGTTATATTAAAACTAAAGGAAAAATATTGAAAAGAATTTTGTTCAAGAAGATTTCCTTCATGAACAATTTTATATCATCCAAAAAAATTTTGGGATAGTTAAAATTTCATTCAATGCACCATTTGGTAGAGAATTACTTGGAGGTCTATAAGGGTAACAATTATGAACTTTTATCTTTAGATCTATATCATGATATGCGTATAGATCATAACACCAAATCCTTAATAGATTAGATCCTTAATTTGAAATAAAACCTAACATTATTTTTTTTTTCATGCCATAGATTTTTTTTGTAATCCTAAAAGAATAAAGTAAACACAAACCCAAAACTTTCTTTTAAGTAGATCTAATCGCAACACATGGGTAAAGATTTAAAGGAAGAAGAAAAACTCTATTTTTCTCTCAACTTTTAATACGGTCGTCGCCCCCTAGAGGAGATCAAATGTATCTCTGGTTTCTTATGAGAAGACATGTATTGAGGTTAGAGGTATTACCTTATATTTATAATGAGGTCTTAGGTACAGAGTTAGATTAATTATTCCCTAAGTTAGCCCCAATTAATTATGTAATAGAATTCTTGACCAATAGGACTCTTTTAATTAAGTTCTAATTTGGACTATTAATTAAATATCATTTAACTAATCCTAGTTAAACATTAATTATAATTCTATAGTTCTTATAATTAACAACTTAACTATAAGCCCAAATTAGACTAACTAATTTATGAAAATAAAAGAAAATTATTTAAAACAAGGGGGACCCATGTCGTCCCCTCTCGTCGGACCGACACCTGGCACCCCCTAACGAGACTGACGTGCACGCTCAAGAGTTGTGCATGCCTCGGACATCATGGGCGGAGGCAGGGGGACCATGGGGCCATGGTCCCCTTAGAATTTAAAAAAAAATACAAATTGTATGTTAAAAAAATTATTTGATCCGCTTTATATATGTAATGCTTCAGTAATAACAAATGTCAGATAAAATTATTCACCAAAATATTAAACTTTTGAATATGCATATCCGATCGATATTAATAATAAAATTATCTCAAAAAAAATTTAATTATTATAATTTTTTCCGCAATATTTAAACGTATATACTCTCGAATCTTATTTAACCTGATCCAACATACTCTATTCAAACTGAAAAAAACATTTGCCCCCCAGCTAATTTCCTGGCTCCGCTCCTGTTAGACATCCAGGGTCTGTGCCATGGGCACAAGTCGTGCCGCATGACCGAGTGCTATGCGTTGAGCCATCGTGCAACACATTGCTGCACGGATATGTGTGATCGTCCTGTACATGGCATGTGCCCCATCCCTTTTGTTGTGTGACTCCTAATAGGAAAAGATGGGAGAGGAGTTCCGTACCTCAGCCACCCAATCCAAGGCTCAAGGTTTGTGGCTAGCTACATAAACTAGTTCAAGACCGCATGCAACGCTATACCAGATCTTAGAATTGACAGCAGAACGTCAAAGAATCGAATGCCACACGACCATACCTTGGAGTAGGGCCCCGAGTGAAAGGAGGGCCTCCTCCATCAGTGATCAGCTTGATCACTATGGGGTTCGTGAAAGAAATCTCTATGAGGAGCTAGAGGGTTGTCTTGGGATTCTTTTCCTGGCCTCAACGCCAATGTCTCTTCTATGGAGATACGCCTCCGAGAAGAAGAAATCTCGAATAGCCTCCCAAGGTACGCAACCTTGGTGATTATGGGAAGACTCATCGTAAGGAAGATTTTGATCGATCAAGGGAGTTTCGTCGACATACTGTTCACAACACCTCAAATGGGTTGGGGGAGAACTGTGCTAGAGCAATGACATTTCGCTCGTAGGGCTCGTCAGAGTGGAAGTTAAGTCCTTAGGATCCTTACAGGCACCCATAATACTAGGGAAAAATGCGAACATGGCGGTACAAAGTGATGCATTACATAGTGGTCCGACAGACATTTGGCTATGACGCAATACTCGGCAGACCCAATCTACACAAGTTTAAAGCCATTATCTCCGTCTACCGGCAAATGGAGCTGGAAGAGTCATTATTGACAATTTTTTTAGCTTTGTGCTAATAATGGGCTAGAGCAAAATGACTCTATTAAATTCCAGTGCTTCTGTTTAATGAAGTTGCTGAAATTCGATACATTTGATGCAATTCATATTGGGTCGCAACGAAAACGGCCTCTTTGTATAATTATAAGGGTAAGGCCGCGTACATCTAACCCCCCAAACACCAACTTAATTGGCAATATACTGGGTACGTTGAGTTAAGTTTATCTCTGTCTACCGGCAAACCCAACCTACAATTTAACCTAGCCTTTGAGTGTAGCGCCATAAATCCCCACGAGGGGTTTGTTCAGTACTCTGCTTGTGCCCAATGAGCATAAGCGTGAGATGCTGCATGCACGATGAACATACCGTGTGCGTGACCTTCGGCCAGGGCCCAGTTTGGCGCCATCGTGCAAAATGCATGCGTGTTGCCTAGCCAAGGCATGCAAGTCACAAACAATGCATGACGTGCCATTTTTGCATGCCCGTTGTTGTAGACATGTGACTAACATGCTTGTGCGTTGTACGAATGCGCGACATGACGTGCACGTACACGCGTGCGACTCTTCGTGCATGAAGCACACATCTTGGCCCATTTCTCATTTTCTTAAAATGCTTATCTTCTTTTTTCGCCATTTCATCATTTTCTCATCATTGTGTGTCTATTTCTTTTGACTAATTACAAACAAAGTACTACATCCTTTGAGGACTAGCTTGGGACTGATAGACCCGTATGGTTAGCTCCAAATAGCTTAATCATCCTGCATAAAATGTTTTTGCTGAGTCACTAATTGTTTTGCTTTGTGAAAATACCGCTATAGAAACGACGTGGAACTCTCATCTCTAACAGACTTTTTTACTCGAAGATTCCTATAGGATGTCCATTGATATAATCATAGTATACATGCTATTCTTTACTCAAGGTTCACATATAGTTCTAGGTTCAATATCCGTTAACCCATATACCATTAGTATCGTTTGTTCTCTAATGAACAAATTAATTTGATGAACCTTAATTCGTTGAACAAGGACTCTCGTTCAAGTAACGAAAAAAATCCACCATGGAAACCATGATTCATTTGCTGCCTCATAGAGTACGACAGACAAACCCATCAGATGAGTTAAAAGGTTCTAAGTTAAAGTAAGGCATGGAAGAGGGAGACCTAGGATGATGTGGAAGGAGCGAATTTGATTAGACTTAGCGGAACTGAACCTCTCTCAGGACATGACCTTTGATAGGACGAGTTAGAGACGCCAGATTACGGTTAGAGATATATAGGTCTATGAGTGTCGAACTTGATTGTGAGAGAGTTGTGGTAGTTAGGGTAAACTAAAGAGTCGGTTGTGAGTACATCTATTTATTTGTTTTTATTGTATTTGTATTTATTTATTTGATTAGTACCTATATTTCTTTAATGTATTTATATTCTTTTTCGTTTTTCTTTCTTTTTCATTCTTTTTAGTTCTTTTAGTACCCTCATGGGATAATTGAAGGTGTCTTGGTTAAAGTGGATAAATTCATTTTTCCAGTTGATTTTATTATTTTGGAGATAAAGGAATACCGTGAAATACCAATTATTTTGGGGCGGCCATTTTTAGCTACAGAGGGTGCACTGATTGATGTTCAAAAAGGGAGAACTTGTAGTCAGAGTCCAAGGGAAAGAAGTCAATTTCAATGTGTTTCAAACATTGAGATATCCATATCACCAAGAAGATTGTCTAAGTATAGATTCAACAGACCAACTACCTCTGGCAGACTATGGATATCAAAGAAGTAACTTGGAGAATTGTTTGGTTAGCATTGACCCTGCCATTTTGGAGGAACCAAGCATCAAAGAATATGATAATTTGCTTGAGGCTAATGGAACTTATAACAATGCTTATTTCGAAGAGTTGGGTAAGCAACCTAAGTCTCAAGTTAGCTCTATTGAACAATCACTCGCTCTAAAACTCAAACCATTGCCCACACATTTGAAGTATGCATTCATCTGCAAAGATAACTCCTTGCCAGTGATTATTTATAGCACTATTTCTCAACAAGAAGAGAGTAACTTTTTTGCGCGTGCTCAGTGACCACAAGTGTGCTATAGGATGGAGTTTAGCAGACATAAAGGGAATCGGTACACCTATATGCATGGACAGAATATTATTAGAAGAGGGAAGTAAGCCAGTTGTAGCTGCTCAACGCGGTATAAATCCCATCATGAAGGAAGTGGTTAAGAAGGAAATTCTGAAGTTTTTAGATGCAGGGGTAGTGTACCCAATCCAAGAAAGCTGATGGATTAGCCCAGTACAATTTGTTCCCAAAAAGTGAGGAATGACAGTTGAAGTAAGTTAGCACAATGAACTCATTCCTAAAAGGACATTAACTGGATGGAGGATTTGCATTGACTACAGAGCACTGAATAAAACCACGAGAAAGGATCATTATCCATTACAAATTAGGGTGCGTTTGGTACCCAAATTGGGCAATCCGGGTACGCGGATTACATTGGGGTAACCGTGGTGAAAAAATGCTATCCTCTATTTGGTACTGCGTTGGCCGGATAATGCAAAAAACAAATATTCCATTTGGTGTTAAATGTCAGACAACAGGCTAACTTTGGAAGAAGGAGAATGTATGCATTTACCAAATAAACCTCATTTTTTTCTTGAAATAACGAACCTCTCCAGTTTGCCACAGTGATTTGTTCGAATGGAGAGACATTCGTACTCCATGGCCGAGCACAACATCCATCCCCCGCGACACCGCCATCCGATGGTCACCAACAACATGAGGTAGCAGTAGAAATAGTTTTTTTTCATAATTTCATTTTGGTTTTACAAATCATTCGAATTTACCGTAGATTTCATTCGGGCTTTACAAATCCTTCGGATTTACCGTAGCTTTCATTCAGGTTTTATGATTGGCTTTGCTATTCTATAGATCTTTACGATTTTTGTGCTTATTTTTAGGGTTCGAAGAAAAGAATGTTCATATTTAGGGTTCATGTAAATTTTCTCCCCTTTTGTCGTGTGCAGCAAAAAGTTGTTTAGATTTTTTTTTGATAATTGAGGTATCTGAAGAGGATGGGGACACTCAACTATTCCTTAGGGCCCATGCAACGCGGCCTCATAGGCTAGTTAAGTCGCGGGTCAAAAATCGGGGCCTAACCCAGCATATCCTCGACCAGTAGGAGTCGATACCCAGACATCTCTAGGAAAGCCCTGAAAAGTCCTATGCTTAAATCACTGGGACAACACGTCGAGATAAAAAAAAAAGTTGTTTAGATAATTAACTGGAATAGTCATTTGCTGGTTGTCCATGTGGCATTTCAATTTTGGCTTCATGTTCCTTCAGTTTAGGACAGATTCGAATTTTTGTTACTCTACTAGAGACAAAAATGCAAAATTTTTTTGAAAAAAATGCATGGTAGAATTGTTATGTAGAGTTTTGAAACATTTACTCACAACCTTTATCATAAATCCATAACACTTTCTTTGATTGAGCTGGAGTAGGATTTAGGTCAGCAGATTTGTGCTTCACGTGAAGAGTTTAGACTTATCAGTTGTTAAGTTTTATCAGTTAATAAAGTTTTATAGGTTAAGTATGGCTTATAAATTATACAAGTTATTTAGTTTTCTAAGTTAATAAAATTTACAAGTTATATAAATTTTTAAGTTTTATATGTTAATATAATTTATAACTTATATATGCTTTAAGTTTTACAAATTATGTAAGTTCTAAAGTTTTATAAATTATATAAGTTTTTAACTTTTATAAATTTTATAAGTTTATAACCTTTTAAGCTATATATGTTTTATAAATAATATAAGTTTTAAGTTTTATAAGTTAATAAAGTTTATAAGTTATATAAGTTTATCACTTTTATAAATTTTTATAAGTTTATTACTTTATAAATTTTTATATGTTTATAAATTTATAATTATAAGTTAAATTTCAAGCTAAACTAAATACACAAAAAAATAATATAAAAATATTAAAAATAATAATAATAACGACGATTGTCGAAGGTCGTAAACCGACAACTGGAATTAGAGTTAACGAAAATTTAAAAAAAAATAATAATAAGTTCGTTACACTAGAGGTTGCAACAATAATACAAACCGTACCGGAATCATCATGAAACTGTGAGACTATAAACCGACAATCAAAATCGGAGAAAATCAACAACTAGCTTAATCGAAAACTGGGAAAATCAACATCTGGCGGTTTCGGTTTTGATTTTTCGAAGCTAAAAAAATCGGTTGTTCGCCAACTGACAACTGAATCGCCCATGTAAACCATTGTATCTTTAAAATCAAACCAAACTTACTTAGTAAATTCCGCCCGTAAGCAGAGTATGTCTGGGGAGGGTGAGATGCACGCAGTCGTACCTCTATCTCAAAAGAGATTAACCATTGTATCTTTACTTCCTTGAAATAATGTTAATTGTTAATGGTATCGTTCAAATGAATCATATTTGATAGTACTTGGTGTTTAAATGTGCTTCTTTCATTTTTTTTTTCAAGAATAGAGGGTTGGCCTCTCTTTTTTTTTTTTTTTTCTTGCTTTACAGGAAAGGTGCATGTTTTCATCATTGTATCATTACAATCAAAGTAAATTACGTAACATTGGGACCAAACACTCATATTTTTTTCTTTTCCTGAATTGATTTATTTTGTCATTCTCGTTCTTTTCCACAAATAGTTGGTAGTGGTTCTCAATTGTTTCGAATGTCTCTTTTATTAAACATCTCTAACATACAATTCAAATTAATAATGTTTCTATAGTACTCCGCGTTTAAAGCGTTTCTTTCATGTTTTTTTTCAAGAATTGAGGGTTTTGACTTTTCTCCATTCGCCTTTTGGTTTATCTTCTTGCTCTACATGAAAGTTGCTTGTTTTTTTTGGCCCTCTAATTTTTTTCTTTTTATATGCACCCTTAGAAAAGAGGAAAAATGCTCGACCAAAATTTAACCGGTATGAATTCTGTCCAGGCCGAGAGTTGAGTTTTTTTTTTAATGATTAAAAACTTCCATTACATTGGCAAAGTGTTCCCAACTTTTTTTCTCAAAAATTGTTAGGTTGGTACCTATCTATATGATAGTTACCCATATTGCTTGAACAGTGGTCCTTATTCATTATAGGTCGTCTGGGCTTAGATAATGTGTCAGGGAGGCGTTAGTGTAGTTCTTTTCTTTCTAGAATCTAGAGGTACCTTCACTTTCCTCGCTTCCCAATTTACAGAATGAAAAAGAGTCGTCGAAATTGAAACACAGTTTCGTTTGTACGTACATGGGCGTGTGCTCTTCCATCATTTGCTCCTCACCATCGTAGAATTATTCCTAACTGGTCTCCTTCATGGGTAACTTTGTACTAGCAAACTGAGGTTGTTACTGTAAATTGTATTTAGTTGCCTCATTGCTAAACCCCATTAGGAGTTGCTGAATTCCCTTATTGATGCCTTTAAAATCAAGTCCTTCCCTTTTTGCATTTTCTTCCTGCCTCCTTTCAGCTAAATTTTGTTGACAAACTGGATAAATTGCTCGATGCATGCCAGAGACTAAGAGTCGAAACTAAACCTCGTATTGTTAATGGGTTGGGTATCATCCCGTTATACTCTTGGTATCATGAGGTAAGCATTTGTTTTGTCATATATTGACTATTGCGAGGTTCGGATTTACCTATTGCTTGGTTCTGATCACCTTTGGTTATAGAGCTTCGATGTGGAAAGAGGCATTACTGGAATTCGTATCCATCATTGGAAATGGCAAGTAAAGTATTGAGTGAAATACCAAAAATATTATCATATGATTCTGTAAATTTACAATTTTATCCATACTTTTTATTTGGAGATATGAAATTACCTAAAAGTCTCTACTTATACGTGAAACTACATAAATGTCCTTACTATCTGTAAATTACAAAAAACCCATTACTATTCTTATCATCAGGACCGTTTACTATTTCTGATCATGTGGCTATTACATGTTGGCGCTTAAATATGAGATTTAATCATGTTCATCCGTCTGTATGGTGATCAAACGATGCAATTGCAAAGCTTCTCGTGGAAGCTTCATGAACTCATCTCAGTCGTCCATCTGTAAACTCATCCATTGGCTCTCAGGAAGCTTCTTGGAGAAGCTGGAGGTCAAGGGTCGTGATTGTTAGATCTTCTAACAGAATCCAACGGCCAAACAATCTTAACCTTCTATTTATACTTTAATCCGATGGCAACCATCTTACCTACATTTGATGAATTTGAATCTTTTAATTCGAAATAATCCACCGAACAGGATTACACGACACCTGAGGTATATAGGCATTCTTGTCGAGAAATGCGTCATTCGAATAGCTTTTTCTCTCTCTCTAAACAATTTTCTCTCGACTTTCTCTCTTTCCTTCATTGTTTCGCCGGTAAATCCTTGGCTTTCCGACGAGTTTAGAGCTCCTCCGCTAATTTCAATCGTAGAAATCACCATATCTCATCGAGATCTACAATTTCGTATATATTTGTGGCAGTTTGAAGTCGTTCTTCTACCAACTTAATATTTTGCCTCTGGTGGTGTTCACTGTTGCAGTTTTAAGTTTTTCTTCTACATTTCTTCTAGCTGCATCTTAGGATCATTTACTGTTTTACTGGTTGCATGTTATTTTGCTATGTTCTTGACCTATATCTTGTAAAACTTGTAATTTTCTTGAGATTTAATAAAAGTTACGGGAGTATCTGATTCTGCAGCTCAACATGGATTAGTCAGAGGAAATGGAGAATTACGAACATTAAATTTGTCTTATTTTCATACATATAATATTCCATCGCATTATTCTTCATCCAAATGTTTCTAACAAGTTTTGTGAGAATCTTGCAAAATATCGACCACAAAATCCTAACAGTGGTTCGGTGAAAGTGGAACGAGGTCGAATATGCAGGTTCTCATCAAGATCTAAGCAAGGGGTTAGCCTTGCATCAAGATCCAAGCAAGGGGTTAGCCTTGCACCAATCATTCTAGGGAGAGTTAAGATATGTATCACTCTTTTAATCTTGCAATCATTATATTCTTTTACTTGCTTTGTTATAGGCTTGTAGCCAATTAGGGTTGGCACATTACTGTTGTTAGAGACTTGTTGCCAGATAGGTTAGAACGTTGGTGCTGATATAATATTTTTTTATATACTTTCATAATCTGTAAATATTCTGCACTTGTTTAAGATGTCTACTAGGATTGAATTGCCAATGTTTGATGGGAAATGGGACTTCAACAGTTGGTCTAGGCGTATGAAAACACTTTTATCTCATAATAAAGTTCATTACACACTTAAGGAAAATATTGATAATTGGCCTGAAGAATTTAAAAAGAATGCTAAGGAAGTAATAGTGGAAGTATATAAGTTAATTATACTAAACTTTCTTGACTCTGTGCTGAGAAAACTTGATTGTGATGAAGATTCTGTATCTATTTGAAAAAATGCCTTATATGCTTCAAAAACTGCTCCAAGTTTGAAGGGTTCTCTGTTTGCCTTTAAAATGGATCCTTCAAAATCTATAGATGATAATTTGGATGAATTTTACAATTTAAGTCAAACCTTGAAAGGAACTGATCATGATCTCGATAATGCAAGTCTTGCTATGATTCTTTTAAACTTTGTTTCTAATGATTTTCTTGTTGTTAAAAATATTTTTCAATACTCTGAATCTATTCTTAAACTTGATACTATTATGATGGGGTTAAGGCCAGAGAACTAGAAATTAAAAATAGTAGGAAAAATCGAGTGTCTTGTATGCTAATGTGAAATCTGACTTGAGAAGTCAAAACAATAATTTTGCAATTAAGAAAGAGAAACCTAAAACTGAAAACAGTAGGATACTCTCCTATAAAGATATACAACCATGACACTTAAATGAAGATTCGGATCTTTATTGTAGATATTTTCAAGAGCTAGGTCATATTATATATGATTGTTTGAAATTAAAAGAGAAAGAGAGAAGGAAATCTGAATTAAATATTGCCACCATTAATCCTAAAACTGATTAAGATATTAGTGAAGTTCTTTGTGTTTCCTCTAGTTTGTGGGAGTCACTTACTGCCATGATAGTTCTTTGTGTGATGAGTGGTTACTTGATTTTGGGTGTACTTTTCATATGTGTCATCATAAAAATTAGTTTGAAAATTTAGATGAATATAAGAAACAGGTTGTATATGTGGAGAATCACAACATCTGCTTTGTAGAGGGAACTGGGATAATACATTTACAAGTGTTAGGTCCACATCCACAATGTACTCAGCATATTTCAAACTAAGTTGCGGTTTGGGGGTAGATATATGCGGCCTTACCTTTGTAATTATACAAAGATTCTATTTCTGTTGCGACCCAATATGCATTGTGTCATTGGATGTATTGAGTTCCAACAACTTCACTCAATAGAAGCACTGGAATTTAATAGAGTCATTTTGCTCTAGTCTATTATTAGCACAAAGCTAAAAGAATTATCAATGATAACTCTTCCAGCTCCATTTGCAATTGACATAATTTACAAGTGTTAGGTAATAATAGAATTTCTCTTACAAATGTTAGGTTTATACTTGATCTGAAAAAGAAACTTAAGTTCACTAGGAGTTTTAGAAGAATATGGATGCTCTTTCTAGGATGAAAATGGACTTTCGAATTTTTCAAATCTGAAAAAACTATTTTAACTGCTACTAGCAAAAACAGGTTAGATTTTTTGAATGGAAAAATGTATTGAGCACGTTGGTCTTTGTTCTGTTGCACTTTATGCTTATGAAAACTGAAAATTATGGCATCTAATACTAGGTCACACGAGCATGAAAGGCATGAAAATACTGCATTTTGTTGGAGCTTTAGGCAAACATGGTATCACTGATTTGAATTTCTGTGAAGGGTGTGTTCTTGGGAAACAACATAGATCTAAATTTACAAAAGGCACACATCTTTCAAAATCCATTTTAGAATATCTTCATGCACATTTGTGGGGTCCTGAATATGTCCCCACTCATGGTGGGGCCAAATATTTCATGTCAATTGTTGTTGATTTTAGCCGCAAAGTTTGAGTGTTTCTCTTGCTTACAAAAGGTGAAGCTTTTATAAAATTTAAGGAAAGGAAAATTTTAGTTGATAATCAAACTGAATTAGGGATTAGGTATTTAAGAACTTGCAATGGTCTGTAGTTTTATAACTCTTTTTTTGATGTTTTATGTTCTAACTGCGGCATTACCAAGCATAGAACTGTTAGGTACACACTTCAGCAAAATGGTGTGGCAGATTATATGAATAGAACCTTACTTGATAGAGTTAGATGTTTATTTGTTACTTTCGGTTTAAAAGGGGGGGGAGCACTTAACATTGCTACCTATCTAATAAATAGGAGCCCCTCATCTGCTCTAGATACCAAATACCCAGAATTTGTTTGGTCCACTAGATGACAAAATCTTATCCACCTAAGGGTATTTGGGTGTGCAATTTTTTCTCACACTAGGTCTGAAAAACTAGACCCAAGATCCCATAAATGTCTCTTTCTTGGTTACCAATAAGGCACTAAGGGCTATAGGCTACGTGATAAAAGTCTTCCTGGTTTTAAAGTCATCATTAGTAGAGATGTTATCTTTAATGAAACTGAATTTCCTCATTTACCTCTTATTCCTTTTGATACCTCAATTGAGGTGGAGAATAATTAAACCTTAATTGAGGTGGAGTTACATTAAAATTGTCCCTTACCTGAATCTGAACTGCCTGATCTGATGTTACAGTCTAACCTGATTGAACAACCTGATTCAACCTTACAATCGATCCGGTTGATCAAACTGAAGAACAAGTTGACTAGACTGTTCAAAGTGAGAACTTAAAGAAATTCAGGATGCCACATAAATAGACTTACCAAATTCCTCTAATTCATAATGCATTGCTTTAAAGAAAGGGATTAGAAATCGGAAGCAACCTGCAAGATATACAAACTTTGCTGAACTACTTGATTATGTTTTTTTCTGTTGGTGATAATTTGAGTACTTTTCAACGTGAAACTTACAGTACTGCTATTACTTGTGAAAATTTTGAAAACTTAAAACTAAAAATTGAAAATTGAAAACTTGCTATGTTAGATGAGATATAATCACTTAAGAAAAATCAGACTTGGATTTTAGTCCCTAAACCTAAAAAACAGAAAATAATAGGTAGTAAATGGGTATACAGAATAAAAGAAGGAAATCTACCCTCTAATCCAAAACTTTTTAAAGCTAGTTTAGTAGTTAAAGGTTTTTCCCAAAGAGAAGGAATTGACTATAATAAAAAAAATTTTATCCTGCTATTAAGTATAAGACTATTAGAATTATGCTTGCATATGATTCTTGTTTTGATCTGTAAATTGAACAACTTAATGTTAAAATTACTTTTTTAAATTGAGAATTATAAGAAGAAATTTTTATGGATCAACCACTTGGCTTTACATATCCTAAACTACTTGATTTTGTTTGTTTACTGAAAAGATCCTTATACGGACTAAAACAAACAACTAGACAATGGTATAAAAGATTTGATTCATTTATGTTAGAATTAGGGTTTAAAAGAAGCATTTATGATTCTTGCTTGTATTTCATTCATTCTGAAAATTCCTCCATGTTTTTGGTGCTTTATGTAGATGACCTGTAATTGATAAGTAAATAAAAATATGAAATAGAGAAATTAAAAGCAATGTTAAGTTCTGAATTTGAAATAAAAACTTAGGAGAAGCCAAAAGAATTTTGGTAATGAAAATTATAAGAAATAGGGAGTTGGGAACTTTGAAATTGCATCAAACCTACAACAACAACAACATACCTAATATATTCCCAACTAGGTTGGGGTCTAGGGGATCAGATGTACGTGGCCTTACCCTTGTAAGTATACAAAGAGGTCATTTCCGTTGCGACACAATAAGAATTGCATCATTTAATGTATTAAGTTTCAGCAACTTCACTAAATGAAAGCACTGAAATTTAATAGAGCCATTTTGTTCCAGTCCATTAGTAGCACAAAGCTCAAAGAGTTGTCAATGATGACTATTCCAGCTCCATTTTGCATTAAACCTCTTATATGTAAATCAGTTTCTTTGCAAATTGTTGCTCATTTTAAACTTTCTAAAAATCAAAGTCCAACAACACTTTTAGAAAATGAAGAAATGGAAAGAATACCTTATTAAAACTTGCTTGGTTCCTTGATGTACACTATGGTCAGTACTAGGCCCGATATGTTGGAAAAATGGGACAAGATTTCACAAATCTTAATAATTTCGAACTTGAATCAAATCGAAATCAAGACCCCAAAATGTGTTTAATCCGTGTCTAGGAGTTGAGGGTAACCGTTACTTACCTTTGCTTTCCGGAAAACTGAAACCTCCGGCGAACCCTTGTCGAACATCTCGAACCCGTGCGGAAATCGGGAACCAAACGGAGTCACGAAGTCCCCAAGAAAGAGAACCTCTACCACGTGCACTCCCTGGTGAAGAGATGATGGCTGCTAG
>JAOWBN010195506.1:0-15285 GCA_028565015.1 Pinguicula moranensis
GATCATGACTTCCGGTACAAGAAATTTTACGTATATAAATGAGGGTGATAAATAACCTCAATATACGAGATTAGGAATATGTTATTGGTGAAAGGATATCAGCTACACAAGAACTAATTCTTGAAAGAGTAGTATCATTCTATGACTATTCTCAATGCTCGGTGCTATGATATCTTGCTAGACGTCAATCATGGTCTATGGACTATAATTAAGGAATAATGAATTAAAAGTATTTAATTCATTAATAATAATTTGATTATGTTAGTTATAGGTCCATTCCCAAGTTACTGAGAACCTATAGGTTCACACACATTAACATCATTTTCTTGAGGGGTCAAAGTGTGATTAAGGTAAAGTATATGGGCCAAATTGAATTTTTTTGAAACTTCAAGGACTTGTATGACATTATGGGGTTATAGATACATGCTATGCACAAACTCACATGTGTATAGGTGTATAGAAACCTCATGGAGAAAGATTTTACAACAACATGACACATAATCATAAAGTGTCAATTGTTGTAACACATGTAAAGCTATGGTTAAATGTTATTCTTTAGCTACAACATGTGTTAACATTTAGACTCATGATCACCTATATAAATACCTTAATCTGATCATAAATATGTGGAGTTGGTCGAGCTTTAAGGCCTTGAAAAATTGTTGAGAAGTTTCAAATCCTTGTTGCATTCTCTACATGAGAAAGACTTGAAATTTTTGGACAAAAATTTGAACGAATTTTCTTCTCTTTTCTAAATCTTAAAGTTTGGAACTAGCACTCCTTTATCCACATATAAGTTGTACACTTAGGTTGTATAAACCTCAAGGGAAGTGGTGGTGTGGACTACTCTAGAGGGTGGACATTTGAACACCTCAACGGAAGAAACTTTCTTGCACGAATTAGTGATTCTACAAGAGGTATAAAATTCCTTCTCCCTCGTACTATCAAGTTGTGTAAATTAGCAAAGATCCATGATCAAAATATCTCTGAAATTTTTGTTATGTATGCATAATACATACTTATATTTACGCTTCCGCACAAATTTTTCATCATGACATGTAGTATAGCTTTCGGAGATCTTACACTGGCGAGGTAGAGCACTTGTTTGCATAGCAACAGTTGTTGTTGGCCTATCTTCACCTCGAGTAGTAGATGATGGCCCTGTTGAGGTTTGCCAAATTTAACATGTTCCAACTTAGTGGTAGATTTTACATATATAGACACAGTGGATGTCTGGAGCGGGTATTTAGCCAGATTGGCTCGAAGCTTGTAATTCCCAAACCATATCTAGTTTAGCTATGAGTTGACCATCACCATGTCAAATGTATTCGTAAACTCCACAAAGCCAAAGGCAAACCATCTTTGTCGGTTTTGTTAGCTATCCGTAACTCTTTAACTTGGCTTAGTCTTCTCAGTACCTTACCTATCTGCTCAGATGGATAATTTTTAGGGAAATTTTAGATGAAGAAGGTGGCAGACAGTTTACCTCCACGAGATCCCCTTCCAACTTGCACCGGCAGAGTGTTATGTTTCCTCAGCGTCTGCGCATTTGATACGTTAGGATGCAGATAGCTCCGCCCGAAGCTGGGCAAAGGTGGGTTAGATTAGAGGAATGCACGACACATAAGCCTTAGTTGATGTGGAGGGATATGCCATTGAGAGTCCATTGGACCAACAGTCAAAGTACAAGGATAGTACGAGAGATATCTACAAAGACATAGTGACTGAGAGTGCTTCTCAGGCACCAAAGGTGTCCCTGGGGAGAGGATGACTCGAGCCAAAAGAGTGGGTAGAGGTGAGGAGGTGATAGATGCTCACAGGACGAGCGTAGCTATGGTAGAGAAAAAAACCTTACTGTTCATGCAAGCGCCATTGTACTGAGAGAAATCGCTTCTTCATAGCAAGCGTATGAAGATGAATGTTGATAAAAAGTGAGAAAGGAAATGATCTATGAAGTGGGGACAAGGTATATCTTAAGCTACATCCCCATCGCAAGAATTCTGTTCAACTATGGAAAACATGAAGTTGTCCCCTGATCTCATGGGCCTTATACTACTCTTAAGCAGGTTATAAATTGGATCTACCGTAAGGCACCAAAATACATTCAGCCTTACATGTTTCATTGCTGAAAGATCAACTCAAGATTCGAGAGCTTGGCTTATCATATCCCCCATATATGAACACTGATGGTGGCTTTGATATCCACCCTATTGGTGTCCTTGCTACCAAGGATAACCAGCTGGTGAGGTACTTATTAAACAGCTGATTATTCAGTGGTCTGGATTAGATGCAGCTCAAGCTACATTGGACGATGCTGATTTCATTCAACAACATTACCGAAAATTTGGTCCTTGTGGTCAAGAATCTCAAAAAGAAGTGAGTAATGTTGCATCCCGTGGATTATTTGAAGATGTTGAGCTGACTAAATGGTAGAAGAAAGATCAAGATGAGCTAGGAAGAAGATAACTCTATATGGTAAACAAGTTGTTAATTCAAAGGCAATGGTTACTGCTCCAATCCCAAAAAGCGATCAGGGTCGTATAAGTGGCTAGAGGAGAAGGCAAGAGAATTAGTGAAAGCCCTCAACTAATGCTCTAGTTGAAGTTATATCCCTATCTCAAACTCTATTCTTCTTCTTCAAGTTTCTTAATTCTACTCCTTCTCACCTCTCTTTTCTCAAAACTCCTTTAAGATCTCGTAATAGTCAGCCGATCTCCGGCCTTGATTGTAACATGCATCCCCTAAAACTTCAAATTATAATTGTTTATTTTTATTTTTAATGAATCTTTTAATTTTTAAATATTATATTAATATATCTACACCCCTACTAAAAATATATATATAATTTTGCATCCCTATGCAAATTACATGCCTTTGCTCCTGAACATAAAGGTTTGGTTGCAAATGCTTTATCTATGGAAAACCTTTTTTTTTTTTTTTTTTAATAAAATACCCCTTTTAGAACCTTGCACTTGCAATTTGTATTTGTACTAGCTCACAACCTGCAACTCTTATTAAAACGCACTTCCAATCCATGAAAATGTTTTAATTTTATTTACGATATAGCTGCAGGTTGGACTCACTACCAGGGGCCAAAAAATTGTGTGCAACCATGTATGAGGATAATTGTTAAAATACCCTCGATCACACTTTATAAAATTGATCAGGTGTATCGCTCATCTTAAAGCGACAACAACGAGTATCACTTTTACGAAAAGCAATAGCAGAGTCATCGCTCTTGAAATAAATAAGCGATCAACTTGTTAATGTAGCAGTAATCCCGATCACTTTTATGAATTGCGATCAGGGTATTCCCACAACACCTCTTACATGTGGGCACAATTTTGTTTTTGCTCATTACCAATTGAAATGCTTTTCAATTTGCCTTAATGCATTTCTAGTTGCAAGTTTAAGTATGTATAAATCTCTTGATTTAGCTAAAATATTATTATTTAGTTGTAATTTAAAAAACATAACGTATTATAGTTATAATTACGATTAATCTTATTTTTATCATCATTGCCATTAGGAGTGTCTGTCAGTGGCTGATTGACCCAATCCGCCACCGCCACCCCCATCACCCACAGTCGCCGCTACCGCCACCGTCACCACTGACAATTAAAATTATTTTTTTTACCAATTACAATCACAAACATCCTAAGTACAACAAAAAGTTTACTCAAATCCATCAGTTTGAACCAACATAATCAAGCCAACCTCAAGACAAACATATATGATCCATAACTGAGGTCTAAACATATAGAGCTAGGATACACATGAGACTCAAAATAAAAATAATTGGATGGTCACAGTGAATCACAACAAGCAGAGCAAGGCAAATGTTGAAAAGTTCAAACCTGTACAATCTGGAAAGGAAAATAGACTTCAAGAAGTAAATCCATCCGAGCAATTCAGCTTTTATATAGTAGGACAACTCACCTAAATTGATAACAATTAAGACAAGGCTAAAGATGAGACCACACTTTCCGATTCAACACTTCTGCTTCTATACCCGAAAGTGATGATGCACATAAAAGCAATAACACAATAAAGTTCCAACACAACACCTGTAAATATATATGTTTATGTGATAATTCAACGTAGAAAATGGGCCATGAATTCTCTAGGATCTTGGGACAACTCTACATACCACATAAAACAATTTGAGGTACAAGTTCGAATGTGCTAGAAATAAAAAGTAAAGATTAAAATTATAGAACGACACAATTTAAACTTAAGATTATTAATTATCCCGGCATTGTACGAATAGGGATCCTCCGTACCGTTCATCGTCTCTATTCCTTCTGAAGTGGTCCTCAACCAATTTTGTACTAAAATGAGTGCCTCGACTATGGTGAAACCAAAGAAATCAAGTTAGAATCTAAGACTCAAACTCCAATACTAAAGACAACTTCAGATGGCGCAATAAAAATCAGAATGGCTAGCACATCGCTTGCCATTTGTGCTAGCATTGAATATATGGATTCATTGGACTTCCAATAGCCTAGAATATCGAGCTTGGTCGATACTAGCATACATGGCTTATCCAGATATCTATCAAGCTCTGACTTCTTCTCCACACTTCTCATCAAGTCCATGAAAGAGTCATAACCATCAACCATGTCTTCCTAAAACGTCTCACTCATCCCCACGTCAAACGAACTGGAAGAGGATTTACTATATAGCTTGTTGCAGTTGACACGCCTTGCACAGAACTCAAAACCATCTCATAAGCATCGAACTTCTTGTCTTGGCCCATGGTTAGTGAAAACCAAGAAGCGAACCATTTTATCTTAGCCCCAGGATCCAAGATAGTAGCAACCATAAAAAACTTGTTAAGTGGCTTCTTCGATGGATTAGGTTCTGGATCCAGTCGAGTAAGCCCCCAATACTTTTGATACTTAGCCTGCATACTCTAAGCCACTGAAGGTCCCAACTCAGCCAACCCATCCTTCACAATCAAGTTAAGTATGTGAGCACTGCATCTCACCTGTACGCAATAACATAAAAATTAATCACAATGAAACACAAATTCGAATACAATCCAACCGTAGAATAAAAAGCAATGCATCAAATTACAACACCATTACCTATAGGTTCTGGTGGTCCTGGATGATGGCACCATTTGTAGCGGCAGAGTGATCTATATAGCGTTTCCTGAAGTCCGCCAAGGTTGTATTGTTATTACTCGCATTATCCATGGTAATGGTTATTATATTCTCCAACCCCCAAGCACCCATATAATCTTCTAATTACTTCAAGATGGAAGTTCTCTTGTGGTCATCAAGCTTTTGAAAACCCAGAATGCTTTTGTGCAACACTCAGCCATGATCAATGAAGTGGGCCGTCACACATGTATGTAATATTGTGTATTGAAGTCCAATTGTCTATTATGAAACTCATGCGAGGCCTCAACTCCAACATCTTCTCTAGTAGCTTCTACTGTTCCTTAAGGAACATAGTCATGCAGTCCTTCATGGCCGTCTGTCTAGAGATGCTCGAAAGCGTGATTCTAATTTGTTGGTCATCCGACGAAACCCTTCTCTCTCAACCAACATAAATAGTTGTTCATCCAGAATAAGAAATTTTGCTATGGCCCATCTAATCACCTTCTCGTCATACTTGTTAACCCTAAGATGACCTACAATTGAATCTTTCAATGACAATGCGTCATGTGTTAGCTTCAACTATTTATGGTCAAGCCTCGCTTGCCTGCTACGATAAATCAGACAAGCCTTATGGTGAGATACCATACTAGGTGTGCCATACGTCTTGGGGTGAATCCACAATTCTTTCCACAATAATTAAGGGCGACGTGCGGATTAATGGGGTCACTATGCTCAAGCCACTTTCCCACATAGGGGAAGGCTTACTGATCTTTCGCATTTTTTACTAACCGGGTGCTCCAGCTCGGAAGGAGGCAAGAAAAAAATCATCCGGATGCTCCTCATTTTTCATATTGTAGTACTTCTAAGGATGAAGCCTACATGTTATGACAATAAATAAATAAACAAGATAAGATTTTAGGATTATAACATAATTATAGCATTATAACATTATACCTCCATTGAAAGCCCAAGTAACATAAGACATTGAGAAATTTCAATATATAATCACTTCTATGCTAAAAGAATTCAAGAAAGGATTTCGATAAGGATTCAAGAAAGGAACCAATAATAAGTTTGAACAATTTATGTTTGAAACACAAACTATTACAAAGTCGTCATCATTGTTTCTTGTCATAGCTACTGTAATCAGGAAACAACTTTTTCAAAAAAAGCATATATTTCAGACAAAGTAAGAAACATACCACAATAATATGTAACTACTATAATTAGACAGCCACTTTGTAATAACAGAATCTAAATCTCATTGTTGAATTTATATCATTAAACTCAATAAGGTGAAGGGCTATCATGATTCTTGAACAAATTGGAAATTGACAAGTTTAATTTGACTACACATTTGGTTCAAAAATCCAGTATTTCTGGTATGAACTGGATTACTCCAAGTTTGGATTAATCCATCCTAGCAAGTTTCTAGGAGATCAAAAGAAATCTACCTTATAATTTTACTGGATTATGTTACAGTAGTCCCGCTTCTGTGATAGATGTGAATCCCTGACATAGCCAATGGACAACACCAATTGCACACGACATGTAGCACATAACAGAACACTCAAGTTCAAGCACAAAAATAGAAGACTTGCTGCAGCTATGGTTGAATCAGATGGATGTTTGGAGGATGTACAGTTGCTGTTGGATAATGACTGATCGTGTGGTTATGTTATGCTTGATTTTATCGTATTACTTAAAGAAACGCGTAGCACCTTTGACTTCTTTTACTTCATTCATTTCACATACTGTAAATGCACAGTCGACTTGGATATACACATGTATAAATACTTAGACACTATTGGCTGTCGAATACCCTAATGGAAAGTTGAGATTTGCTCCTCCTCTATTTCTCTGTTTGGGCCATATTTGAATAGGTGATTTTTAGTTCATCTTTCGGCATGTTTTAGGCGGTTTCTACATGGTATCGAAGCTCGGTTAACATGAGTGCCAACGCTTTTATTGAGGAACAATATCAGGTACATGGATCTGATAGTCCAGGAACTTAGATCGTGACCATTCAACTCAATGAAACTAATTACTTGATTTGGAGAAGTATTGTAGAATCAGCACTTGAAGCAAAACTCAAAGTTGGTTTTGTAGATGGATTCATTGAAAAACCGGCAGCAGACACAAAGCTCTTCATGAAATGGAAAAGAACTAACAGTTTTGTATGTTCTTGGATAAAGGGTTCAATGATTCCATAATTAATGCGCCAATTTATGTTTATGATGCTAGGCAATTATGTAAAGACTTGGAACAAAGATTGGGACCGCCAGTCTTCCACTTTTGTTTGAACTTAAAAGATCAGTGGCAGTGCTAAGGCAAGATGGAGCAACAATAGGTGAACACTTTGGAAAGCTCAAACAAATATGGGATCAATATGATCAGTTGCGTCCCCTGCCTCAGATTGATGGAGAAACTGGGTTATTGTTGCAGAAAAGAGAAAATATACCAAGTCATGCAGTACCTCATAGGATTGAATGACACATTTGATCATGAAATGCATCAGATTATAAGCATGGAGCAGTTGCCTCAGTTAGACAAAGTATACAATCTAATAGCAATAGCTGAAAAACACAGACAAGTCAGCATTCATATAGGAGATGGAGTAGATGAACTGAATGCAGCATTGCTAACTAAAGGGGTGGTATGGAGATCTGAGACATCTTCCCATCCCAAGGCGAATGTGGAAAAGATTGACAAAAGAAATCTGGTTTGTAATCATTGTGGCAAGGGTGGACATACCATAGAGGTGTGTTATAGACTTAAAGGTAGACCAGAGTGCACACATTATCGGAACATTCAATTGATAGTTGCTACCGCTGAAGGGAAATTGAAAATCAAAAGGCAGACATTACACTGCAGCGCATCATTTTTTTTGATAGGCCAAAATTCAATAATAATAATACTTATTTACAGAGAGAGATCCAACCCAAGAGCACATCCCGCTCTTTTCACTACTACTCACTAACCATATAAGATAATACAACAGTGATCTCTATACTCCATCGCTAAGCAAGTCTCCTGTATCTATTATTTTGTTGCTTGTCGAGGGTCCTTGCTGTCAACTTATCATCACCTGATGGTACACAACTCCCCTACGACGTTTAGATACAACTAGTAAGTGTCTTTACTGTCAACTTATCAATCCAATGGTCGTTTATTTTATATTATTTTATTGCTTGTCAAGGCTCTTAGCTGTCAACTTATCGTCCTATGGACAGTACACAGCTCCCCTATGACTTTTTGAAAATGACATTGCATTGGTACACAGCTCTACCTACATGCTTGTTAGCTTATGTAGATTGAGAGTGTTGCAGTTCTCACGTTCTGTCAGAAGATAGTTGGTACATTTGTGGTCTCATCCAAATATTTGTCCTTCTGCTAGTTGTCTTTGTTCCAATCTTGGAGGACATTTCAATTCTCTGTGTAGCTGGGTTTAGTATCCTTGCAATTTTCTGTCACAGTTAGTCATAACTTTCCATCTCAGCTGGGAGAATTTCAATGGTTCATCACACCAGGATTTCATCTTTTTATCCGATCACTGGGCTGATAGTCTTGTGTATCTATCCTGTACTCCATGAAAATTTTGAGTAGTTAAATTGATAATTCATATAATGAGGTTATCTCTTTCCCTTCCATTCGACGTTAGCTTCATTTTTCTTCTCAAGATAAACAGATCAGTTTACCTCACATAAACTGGACATTTCCATCTTGTACTTGTATACCATCATGTACCTGTATAAACTGGACGGTTCACAAGATTGCAATCTGTTTATTTGTACCATTGCCAGTTCATTATAGTTATCATCTTTCCAACACATATAATCAACTTAGGACAGAAGGGGTGAGTGGTTCACAGAAATTATCATATGTCTTATATCAATCTAAATCCTTTTCTATCAGATCAAGTATAAAATGTTAAGAAACAAAGAGGATTTATCACCCAATCATTCATGTTGTAAGCAAATAATTTAGGAGTTCTTTTTGCTCTAATCCACTGCCGTGATGAATGTTGTATGGTGGATAGAAGCTGAGTTGTCCTTTTTAATACCTTGAAAGAAATAGTGGTTTCTATGTTTCCATATGCACCAAATCAAAGCTTACCATATTGTTTTCCATGCATCAATGTTAACAGTGCTTGGTTTGATCTCCAGAAAAGTTTGTAAGGTTGGCACTTCGTTGTTGAGTTGTACCTCTGATATGTCTAGTGATAACCATTATGACATAAGTTGCCATACCTGCAGGGTGATTAAAGATTTTGAAAACAAGTGCTGCATTGTTTCAGATTCTGCTTGGCAAATAGGGCATCTTATATCAAGTACTTGTTGGATTATGTTCTTGTGTTGTAGATTAGCTTTTGTAGGGATAGCATTCTGCAGGCACTTCTATGAAAAGGTTAGTACTTTCATTGGAGTAAATTTGTTCCATATTTTTAAAATGGTCTTTTCTCTTGTTCCGAGTATGACTGAGGGAGGTCTAAAATAATTTCTAAGTATGCTTTACTAACCTTATAGCTTCCATCTGTTGTTCCTTCAAAACAGTACCTGTCCATTTTCTGAGCGTCCGGTTTTATGTTGTTTAATGTAGCTAACAGATTATTAAGGTCCTCCATCTGTGATTCTCTTAGCTGTCTTCTCCATGGCCACACCCATGTCCAGTTATCTTCAAACCAAAACCTGCATCAGAAACATACATTTGTTTGTTAGAGACCATTATGTAAAGTCTAGGGAAAGTTTCTGTCAATGGTGAATTATTTATTCAGACGTCAATCCAAAATTTCAGGCCCTCTGCAGATCCTAATTTGATTTTATTATTCTGTATAAACCAATCTGAAGACAATGTCTCTCTCAATTCTTTCCACCAGAAGGATGCATAACTTGTTCCTCTATATCTCCCAGTTATAGTTGAAGGTGTGGTGAGTTCAGTTAGGTTTCCCACTGATAGAATACCTTGCCTTCCGTATTTGGATCTGAGTATATCCATGGCTTGACTCTTCTCATTACCCAAGATTCTATATCCCCATTTTCCCAACATTGCTTCATTAAATGCACTTAGATTCCTCACTCCCAAGCCTCCTTTGTTCCTCGGTGTAGTCACTTTGTTCCAAGCTACCCAAGACACCTTTCTCACTATTGTTGCTTCCACACAAAAATGATCTTTGGAGTTGTACCAGTTTTTTCAAGATGGAAGAAGGTGTCCTAAAGAATCCAAATAAATGTGTTGGTAAGGCTGCTAGGATAGAATTTATAACTGTCAGCTTTCCTCCCATGGAAAGAAGTTGGTGTTTCCATGTGTTGAGTGCTGCTGAGAACTTATTTAGCATCGGGGTCCAAGTTGATTTTTTTTGGTAGGTAATCTGAAGTTGCCTCTTCTTTCAGATCCACGGATCAACCCAGACAAACCTTTAGCTGATACACTCTTAGAGAGGACTAGGCTATTGGTGGGACCCCCTACCCCGGTATCCTTCAGACCCACTGGGCCCTCCGACTAATCCAGAGATGACAGTGCCAGAATTGCTCCCAGCTAGAGTCGAACCATCGACCTCACTTGGCAAGCCATGTGTGTCGAGGACCGTTGCCACTAGAACAACGTGCACTGTAGGATAGAGGAAGAGCTGTAGTACAAGTTGATTATTTTTTTGCTGATGCTCCCACCGGAAGTCCCAAGTAGGATAGAGGAAGAGTTGTAGTCTTACAACCAAGGTAGGCAACCATGTCTTCTATAGTTTCCTGAGGCAGATTTTACCTAGCAGACTGCTTTTCCTAAAGTTGATTCTAAGTCCCGAAGCTAGCTCAAAGTTTAATAGGATGGCCTTTAGAGACTGCACTTATGACCATTATCCTTGTCCAAAGAGGAGTGTGTCATCTGCGAATTGTAAGTGAGATAGTTGGATTTTATCTTTTCCAATTTCAACTCCCTTAAATCTGCCAATCTCCGAAGCCTTATTGATCATAGTAGAAAGACCTTCAGCAGGTAATAGGTAGAGGAAAGGTGATAACGGATCACCTTGTCTTAGGTCTCTCTTTGGATAAAATTCCTCTGTAGGACAGCCATTTATAAGAATTGATGTAGAGGCTGATTCTAATAATTCTTTTGTCCATCAGATCCAACATTGTGGGAATTCCATTTGTTTCATTACATCTTGCAGATACCTCCAGTTTACAGTATCAAAAGCCCTTTCAAAGTCAGCTTTGAAGAGGAAGGATTTTTTGTGTGTTTTCTTAAGTTCGTTCACAGCCTCATTTGCAATCATAACACCATCCAAAAGCTTTCTCCCTTTCATGAATGCCATTTGTGTAGGGCACATTAACTCCTCCATCACCCTAGAGATTCTGCAAGCAAGAACCTTAGTAATTATCTTCGATTAACTCCAATTAAAGTGATTGGCCTGTAGTCATCCGGGGTCAAAGGTGAGTGTTTGTTTGCCACAAGTGTGATATGAGCAGCGTTGCTCCCTTTTGATAGCCTGCAGTTCATATAAAATTCCAGCAGCAATTGTTGTACATCAGTTTTAAAAAAGCTGAAAAGTGTTTAAAGAACCTAAAATTTAGGCCGTCGGGACCCGGATTTTTGTTGCTACCACATTCTTGAATGACTTTAGTTATCTCCTATTCTGAAAAATGCCTAGATAGGAAGTCTTTTGCAATTCTTGACAATCTGTTGAAGGGCATGTTTATCATCCGAGGCCTAGCCCAGTTTAGTTCTAAATATATCTGCTAAAAGTGATTTTTTGAAGCATTGTTTTACTGCCTCTGAATGTACCAGCCAGCTACCGTTTTCCTGTACCCCATTTATCATACTTTTCCTTCGGTTTCTGTTCAGCCATCTATGAAAGTATGTTGTGTTTGCGTCTCCAAATTGTAACCAAGTTATCCTTGCTTTTTGATACAACACGCTGTCCATCATCTTTGTCATAGTGTTCAGGTCAGTTCTTCATTTTTCTAGGATAACCTGTTTAGTCTCCAACAGGGGCAGCATTGTGTTTTGTTCAGACTCAAGTTCTTTAGATGCAAGGTATGTCAGTAGCTTTTTTCTCTCCTTCATCATATTTCTAGGTGCCAGTTGATTCCAATTGTGAATGGCCTCTTTTAATATTTGGATTTTGATCTTAATCTTGAAGATGGACAATCCACTCCCCCCTGTATTGTTCCAAGTCTGTTCTACCATTGTGTTATATACTGGATCTTCCAACCAACAGTCTAACACTCTAAAAGGTTTAGGCCTCCAGTCTTGAATTTTGCTAAAGAGTACCACTGGGCAGTGATTTGAATCGTCCCTGTCCAGACCTGCTTGAGACCATGATATATTCTCACCGAGCCATTGGTCATTCACAAGAAATCTATCTAAATGACTCATGTCCTTTAGTGACTTGAGATACCATGGGAATTTTCTTCTTTCTAACTTCAAATCGTGTAGTTTCATTCCAAGAACAAAGGCTCTGAATGAAGAGACTTCCTGAGAGTTGTTAGCTGCCGTGGTGCCTCTTCTTTCATCCTCATGCAATATGGCATTGAAGTCACCCATCAGGCACCAATTCTCGTTAGATTTGTTATCATACATTCCCAGTAATTCTTCCCATTGGGCCTATTTGGATTGAAGTTCCCGCGGTCCACAAATGTTCAACATATTGGATTGGACTATATCTTGTTTCCAGACCCCTGTTACTCCCATAATATTTGAGCCAGATAATATCATTGTTCTAGTGAACTTTGTAGAATCCCATATGCAGAGTAGTCCTCCGGATAGGCCATTAGATCCCTGATATATCCAGTCCAACTCACGGTTGTGCCACAGTTGCTCACAAAGTCTCCTGTTTATTGTATCCATCTTTGTTTCTTGTAAACTTATGAAATCAGGTTTTTGTTCCATAATGAGTGCTTTAACTCTTCTCCTTCCCCCCGGGCTACACAAGCATCTTAGACTATATGTCATGATCTTCATTTAGAAGTTCTTCTCTCTCCTTGCATCCTTGTTGCTCCTGTTCTGAGTTGTTAACTGTCTGGTTCATATTCGAGGTGCCTTGTATGACAGCTAACATAGAACTAGTTTCCTCCAAATTTGTTCCATACACTAAGCCAATGTCTTGGCCAAAGGCTATTATAGCTCTTTCCTCTCATGTGTTTTTCCCAGTAGCCTGCTCCGCTTCTGTTTCCCATGTTAAGTCTAGTGGACTTAGTGTATGATGGGGGATTAGAGTATCAACCCATTCCTTAAGCAGATTCTGATCTCTTTCTTGATCTAAGTTCGTTGTCTTCCTAGTTTGACTTCTTGTCTTTGGACCTTTGCCTCTTATTTCCTTGATTGCTTTTGGGTTGCTCTTCTTGACAGTAGCTGCTCCTTGAGAGATCTCTTGTACCGGGTGATTAATTGACTCCAGAGAGGGGAACTCGGAGAGGGGGATGTCAATTATAGAGGATGAGGCCTCATCCAAAGGTTCTGATTCCTCCATAGCAGATTGAGGTAGTTGATCATAAAGTATAATCTGTTTGTGCATCTAAGGGATGGTTGTATCTCTTGGGAGTTCCTTTAGGTTCCTCTCTAATGATACAAATATCTGTTCTTCCTCAGCATGGATATTTAGGTCTTGGAGATCTATTTCTATAGCTGTATCCTTCGCTGTCACCTCCTTATTGACAGAACTTATCACTTGGTCGGGTGATAGTTTCTCTTTTTGTATGTTAGGAGTCTCTAGCTTTTTCTCAAGTATCCTCTGTGTTCCTACTTCTTTGTCCTGTTCAGAAGCTACCTGCGTGCTAGCCATTACATCTGCTATTTGGAGATATTCCTATTCATCAGTGAAATCATCTGAATTATCTGATGTAGAGCTAGAGTCCGAATCACTTATTGTGCTATCAGAGGTTGTGGCTGTGTCTTGCCAGGGATGTGTCTGTAGCCTTCCAGTGGTAACTTCCCGGATGATCAAAGTGGTAGCTTTATCATCAATGATAATAGCCAATGTCTGAGGGATAGGGAGATGATTTTCAGATTGGATCAGGAGTTGTGCGGCCTCTAATCTTTTATGCTTAATAGTAAATTAATCTATCTCAATCAGCTTTCCAAGTTTGTTTCCAATAATCTCCATATTTTTTGTAGTCCATAGTTTGAGAGGCAGATCATATATTTTATACCAGTTTGTGAATAAGATTGGTTCCTCACCTTCTTCAGACCAGGGGGTCATATTACATAGCCAATCCATCAGCCACCTCGTATCATGTTTCAAGAGGGTGTCCATATCAGTTGCTTTTTCTTCCCATAACAGAATTCTTTTGCCTCCCAGTGGACTGATCATGATGTTGAGATAGCCAGCTGATCGCATTGCAAGTTGTAGTTCCCAACATTCGTCATTTTTCTTTAATACTCCTATGTATCTCTGAGACAACCAGTTAGTAGATGAGTCTTTCTTTGAGACGGATAGTACTGGGGCAAACCTCTGCGGGATGGGAGTTTGATCCTTCGCACCACTTATAGCTTCTTTTTCCATTCCCTGATTATTCTGCATTACAGTCTTTCCAACCAAAGCTTCCAACTTCGAAGACATAACCACACCAGTAGCCACACCAGCATTCTTATCTTTCAGAGGATCAGTTTTCGGAAACCATACCACTTGTGGCTTTTTTTTAAAGTATTTGATCGCCACTCTTAGGGTATCTGGCTATTTTTGGCTTTAGGCGGAAGGATCCAATCCATATATTATTGAGCTGAAACACCTTGCTGTCTATGTCTATGTGATCTTTGAAGTCTAGGAAGGCAAAGGCGCACCATATTGATCCAGTTTCTGGGCTATTTTGAGAGATCGGATGTTGATCAGATTCCTCACTATTTTCGTTAGTCTATCAATGCCACAATTAAGTGGGAAATTTGACAGGAAGAATGCTGGAGATGGTTTAGACCCCTGTGTATTAGTTCGTTCAGCTGGAAGCTCCTTTGTTCTAGGTCCCAATCTAGCGTGGACAGGGAATGGATTTTGGTTTCGTATAGTATCTACGTAGCTCCTGGTTGGTTGGGATATAAATAATGGAGTTTTTCCTGTCTTAATGGCCGCACACCTCATGCGTTTTTGTTGCTGTGAGGGGATCATCCAATTTAGCATAGTGGAGTAGGGTTGAAGGAATCGTGGTGCGGTTATAGTTCCGTGAGGAATGGAGGTGAAGATTCGGTGGGTGGG
>JAOWBN010195517.1:0-15284 GCA_028565015.1 Pinguicula moranensis
CTTGCCATGACATGCCTTATCAAAATCAGCCTTCCCCCTTGAGTCATTAGCTTTCCACGCCATCCTGCTAATCTCCTGCAGATTTTTCCTAACAGAGGGTCTAAGGCTTGTCTACTTAGCGTCCCTGAGCAGACTGGAGCTCCTAGATAGGTCATGGGGAAAGCCCCTGCTCTGAGGCCTGTGATATGATGCAGTCTGTTTCTTCTCGCTGGGCTGATATGCTTTGACATGTACAACACAGATTTGGCTCTGCATAAAACCTGGCCAGACCAGCTGCAGTATGCATCCAAGACCTTCATCAAATTCTTGATAGATTTTGTATCCCCACCTGCGAACAACAAGATATCATCAGCATACATGAGATGAGAGATTAGAGGTGCACCAATAGGATGATGAAAGTGTGCAGTGAACCCCCTGGTGTAATTTTGGTTGATGATTTGGGATAACACGTCCTGGACGAAAATGAAGAGGTAGGGGGATAGAGGATCCCCTTGCCTCAACCCCTGGCCAGACTGGAAATAGCCAAGTGAAACTCCATTGAATTGGACTGAAAAAAATTGTCCATGTACACATCTTTGCAGGAGGCTGATCAGATCCCCACTAAAACCCTTTGCTGCCAAGACAACCCACATGAAGTCCCAATTGATCCTATCAAAAGCCTTTGACATGTCTAGCTTTAGCACCACATTTCCACCTATGTGCTTCTTGTCCAGAGCGTGAACCATCTCCTGCGCCAAGGTGATGTTTTCAAAGATGCTTCGGTTGGGCAGGAAGGCAACTTGCTCTTCCCTCACCAATTTAGGCATATATTGTTTCAGCCTAGAGACCAAGACTTTTGCTATCACCTTGTAGACCACCGTGTTGAGATTGATTGGTCTAAATTGATCAAAGGAAAATGGATTCTCCACTTTGGCAATCAGTGCTATAGTGTTTGAAGCAAACATTCTTGGTAAGGTTGCCCCAGCCATAAATTCATGCACGACTGCAATCAGATCCTGACCTGTTACTTGCCAAGTGTGTTTGAAGAACCTTGAATCAAAACCATCAGGTCCAGGTGAAGTATGATTGGGGATAGACCATAGAGCCTCCTTGATTTCCAATTCAGTAGGTATTCCCAACATAAATTGATTAGCATCCAAAGACAGCTTATAGTCAAATAGATTTCCCAGATCTAGAGGGATGCTGCAGCTCGGTTACCTGGCCAACAAGTTTTCAAAATATCTGATTGCTTCCTCATGTATTAGCTTCTGTCCTTCTAGTAGCCTGCCATCTGGCAGTGTCATCTGTGCAATGCTTTTCCTATTTTGATTAATCTTGAGCACACTGTGGAAGAGTGCACTGTTTTTATCCCCATATTTCAGCCAAGCCTTCTTTGAGATTTGCTCTAAACGGTTGAGTTCTCTATTTTCCCAAATAGTGAGCTCATTTTTTGCGATCTGATAATCTGCCTCAATGCCATCTGTGAAGTGATTTTGAAGTTCCTCTTCAAGTCTTTCCACGTCAATCTCTAAGGCTTTAATATGAGCATCAGTTCTTCCAAAAACCACCTTGTTCCACATGCGCAGGGCTGATCTTAACTTCTTCAATTTCTGGCCTAGAGACTGCAGGCCCTGAAGACTGGTGTCTGCACCCCAGGTTTCTTGAACCAGTTGATTAAAAGAGTCAGCCGTAGACCACATATCTAGGTATCTGAATTGCTTGTGGCCATAGATCTCCCTCTGTTCCTTCAGTTCAAGCAGGATTGGGCTATGATCTGATGTTTTTCAGTTCAGCAGTCTATAGGAGCTGCTAGGCTGCCAATGAAGAAAGTCTAAGTTTACCAAGACTCTGTCCAACTTAGCCCAAGTTCTCTGCAAACCAGAGTGCCCATTGCACCAGGAAAAACTCCTATCATGAACCTTTAAATCCAATAGAGCACACCTATGAATGCTCCTGTTAAATTCTTGCATAGGCTGCACTGCCTTGGCCGCCCCACCTTTCCGTTCACTGTTTGATCTTATTATATTGAAATCCCCAAGGACAAGCCTGGGTAGTCCAGAGGGGTTTATGGCCTCCAAGTGTTCCCACAGATCCCTCCTTCTCTGTGAACTGTACTTTGCATAGATGAAGGTTACAATAATTTCCTGCCCTTGATGTTTCCAAATACCGGTAATTGCCTGCTCATGTCTGCACAGTATCTGAAAATTATCCTCCTCCTTCCGTAGTATCCAGAGTTTGCCTCCCTTTTCAAAATTGGTAGCTGTATAAGGCAGGTTGAGTGCATATGACAAGCCACCAATCCTGGTTTCTGGGTGGAAGGGCTCTGCAATGGCTACTACCTCTGCTTTATATGTTCTCATCAAGTTCTTCAAGTGCTTTTTGGCCTTCCTCAGGCCTCTACTATTCTAGAAAATAATTGTGTTTGCCATGAAAGGGCTGCTCTTGATGGAGGAGCTTCTTTGCTAAAACTTGTAGCACTTTCTGATCTTTGGCACCCTTGCTGATTTGCGCAGCAACTTAGGTGACCCCCTGTATCCTTTGTTCTCCTCTGCCGATTCAGAATCATACAACTTCTGATTGCCAGTGGTTGTTCTTCTGTCCAAAACTTCTCCCTCTGATATAAGTTTCTCTGGTTCTCAGTCAGTATCCATCTGACACCAGAATCTTCCAGTCCCACAGTCTGGTTCTGTATCCAAGTTTTGTATGCCATAGATCCGCAACATCATCTCGACTGAGCGGGCTGCACTGGAAAATAATATCCTATTCTTGATGAGTCTGCACATAATCTTCCTTGCGCAGAGCCCTATTCTTGTTTGAGGAGGGTAGCTTAGTGGGATCCATGTGAGTCCAAGGAACATCCTGAGTTGCACTTCTTTTGCTACGCTTGACATAAGTGTTGAATAGTTTATGCAACCTCTCTATATCTGGGGGAGATCCAGTTTCATTAAGTCCTTCCTCCTCTGTGCTCAGTCCCTGAGGTGAGCCTTTCTTCTCAGTGGAGTTGCTGCCATTTGCTATATCAGTTAGGAGCACTCCTTGTCTGCCTGCTTCTCAGTGGAGGTGCTGCCATTTGCTGTGTCAGTTTGGAACTCTCCTTGTTCTGCCTGCTTCATATCAAACTTACCAGTTTCCTCCTACACCCCTGTGGTATATAATGTCGGATTAGGTTCTACTGGTTCTGCCTCATCAGACTGCACCATGTGGACTTCATCAGACTGTAGGTTCGTCACTGTTGATTCCACTGCTATACCTCAGTGCGAGTCAGTAATCTTGCTTTGATGATTTTGGCCTCTTTCGAGCACCGGCCACATTCCATCATCTAAGGTACTCTGACTTGACTTACCTTTCCATTGATCAAAGACCTTACTCCATACTCTGGATTCTTCACGAACGCTGATCGGATACGTCCCCATTTGTGTGACTAGCTCCAAATTTGGCACCATCAAGTGCGAGTTCTTCTTGCAAACTAGGAATCGCACTGAATCATAATCTTGGACGTCTGCCTGCCGCTCCTCAACCTGGAGCAGTTTTCTGAAAGGCGCAGCCAACTTTGTAAAGATTCTCGGATTCCAGCATTGCACTAGGATTCCAGACAAGCTTACCCATCGGTCATTTGGGTGGCTCGCCGCCGAGGGGGACCACTGGCATAGATCTGATAGCCCTAGATCCCGTCATCGCGATGCCTCACTTAGGAGTGCTTTCATTTCTATTTCCGTCATTGCTTGCACAAGCACCTGGGTTCCAAGAAGCAGGGAGACCTTGATCCGGGCTAGCTCTGGATTGCGTCGAATTTCTCTGACTATCTGGTCTCGAGATACCCCATGAAGCATTGCTACCAGACACCACTTTAACTAGCTGATTTCCTCTTGGGTTGGATCCGCCTTAATTGCTACCGTTTCTACAGTTTTTGGCGCTTTCGCTACTGTTCCCGCGCTCCTTCTGCTTAATTTAGCTGGGCCAGCAGGCGCCTCCTTCTGGTACTTCACTATGTTCGCGCGCAATGTGATGTTACCAACTGTAGTTGCATTCAGCTTTGCCATTGTCTTGCCGATGTGTGCTACTTCTGTACACCAGATCCATTGATCTTGTTAACCTTCAATTATGTTTGATTCTGATATACCTGTGCATAAATTTATGAAATATGTTTCATCAACTTGTTAGAATGTTTGATCCCATTCCAAATTCCATATCATCATCCCTTCTTTATCTTTCCATAATTTTTTTGACTTCCGAGATGTTGGTTATTGTCACACATACCTGATACAGAAATTTGGGTGTCTAATCCAGTCTTGGATATTGTAACTCATTTTCAATAATAGATAATAATGGGCTTTTATTAATGCCCATATAGACATTTGAATATGCTCTTGAGTTCTCCGATTTTCAACTTTTCCTAAGCGAATTTCCTTCTGTTGCATTCCAACCATATGTTCCAGATAATCACGATCCATCATAGCTAACCAAAGTCTCGTCCTTTTCTTTGAATTCTATTTCTATGTCTATGTGTGCTTCAGTATGAAGGTCCCTGTGAGTTACCACTGAGAGTTCAAACCAGCCATAATAAATCTGTCAAAGAGTATATGCAAAAAAAAAAACAGGTATAAAAATAAGTGTTCTATTGTTTCTTGTTCATTATCAAATAAATATATATATATATATCACTCCCAGTTACTGTGACTCATCTTCTTGTAAGATTGTCTGTTGTAGGAATTTTGTTTTGCAACATTCTCTAGCAAAACACGTTGTTAGGAGGCACCAAACCAAACCAAACATACCCCATGAATCTCGCCCTTAAGCAGAGTTTGGAGAGGGTTAGATGTACGCAATCATATCATTACCTCAAAAGAGATAAGGAGACTGTTTCCGTGGAGACACTCGGCTCGAAAATAAGGGAAAAAAGAAAAAAGAAAGAAAAAAGAAGAAAGAAAGATAATAGGTAAAATACAATCAATAAATACATAGAAATAAAAATAAAATACTAAATAAATACATAAATGATAATAATAAATACATAAAATAAAGTAAATAAAACATATACATAATTACATAAAAATAAAAATAACAGCATAACATAAGAACATAAATAAATGCATACGGGCATAAATAAAATAAATAGATACTGCCTAGTCTTCTAATCAATTCTAGTTGCTATATATATGTATATATATAACCGTAATAATGTATCGCCAACTTGTCCTATCAGAAGTTATTTTGGTCATATTTTGATGTTGTAGCTGGATTTAACTGTGTAATTGTGTTGTGCATCTTTAATTCATTTCCACCTATCCAACTGATTGTTGTTTAGCACTAGGTTATTTATAATTTCCACCATTTGATTGAGGAGTTGTTCTTCTCTAAGAAATAGAGCCCTTCTCCACTGAAATTCCATATAAGGATCCCTACTCTTCACGATCGTGACACATTTGGTTGATTGTTGATTTGTCTTCAATAATTAGACACAATCCCTGAAATTTATCACATAATCTGTAGTTTCTCGCCCATTTATCTTCCAAAAATATGTATCTTCTCCGTTTCCTAGGCTTCTTGTTATATTTTTTTCTTAACTAATTACATCTTTTACGAGGGTTACAAGTTGTTTCCATCATGCCGAGAGAATATTGTGGTTGAGTAACTTCTTCCTCATAGATTTTGTAAAGGGATCCATACTTTTCTTCCAACACTTTTTGTCCAAGGCTGTTTTCTTTTTTGATTATTCTCCATCCCCATTTTGCAAGGAACGACATATTAAATCTCTCCACATATTTTATCACAAGTCCATCTTCTTTAGATTGAAAAACTTGGTCTCATGCTATCCAGACTATGTTATTTTGTCCATCTTGTTTTCCTCTACACAAAAAATTTCTTAAAACCTTATTGATTTACTAAACTATCTCCTTAGGAGCCTTATAGATTGACATATAATATAATGGTATATGGGCAAGCACTGCCTTAATTATAACTAATCTTCCTCCAAACAATAGATAAATATGCTCCCAACTTGTGAAGTCTTCTTTTTATTTTTTCCACTACTGAATTCCATAGGGCGCATCGGACTCTGTCCAATAGAAAAACCTATGTAGATGAAAGGTAATGTTTCTATTTGAGAATTCAGTTTAATTGGCAAACACTACCATTTCTGCATCTAGTATGTTTATTCAATCAGGGTACTTTTGTGAAAATTAACTCTCAACCCACTTAGCAATTCAATGCACTTGGGAGTATGTTTCAATGCTCTTATATCCTATATGCTCCCATCTCCAAATATGTGAGTGTTATCCGCATATTGCAGGTGAGTTATTATCTGATTTTTCATCTGAAATTCATTGAGTAATCCTAACTCTTTACCCTAAGTTAGGAACATAGTCCACATTTCTTCAGCTATTAAGAAAAGAAAAGGCGATAATGGGTCTTCTTGCTTCAATCCTTGTGTGTGGTGTGTGTGTGTGGTGTTAACTTCTCCGGTGGGACTACCATTTACAAGTACTTATATTATGGGGTAGAAATGTATTCTAGGATCCATTGACACCATTTATTATGAAATCTCATCTTTGCTTTCATCTCCTTAAGAAAATTTCAATCTATGAAATGAAAAGCTTTTCTTAAATCCACCTTAAACAAAATATCTCCTACTCTATTTCTTTGTTGTTGTTCTTGACATTATGAACACGGATTCAGCTTGTTCTTGTGACGCCCGTGCCTTGAGCATGGGTTAGAACCTCTTTGTAGGGCATGATGTAGTCCTTAGTAGACATGGAAGTTTATTTTGAATGTTTAGACTTTTGAAAAGTTATTGATCGTGTTTAGTTTTATCGTACTTATTCCTAACTTGCATATATCTGGCCAACATTTATGAGTTCATTAAGTGTAGTTGGAGGCCGAGAGATAAAGACTACGTCAAAAATTGCCATAACATGAGTACCGTGAGAGGATTTTCTAAGTTTAATGCCTTCGGTATGTTCAAGTGAAAGATCGAGATATGAATGCTTACATATTGAGAGAGGGGTGATATACTCAAGAGAGATTAACAGCTAACAGAGAAAAATTTGGTACACAACTAGATAGATGATTGAAAGGTTAAATTGAGGAAGAAGCTCTCCAAGGACAACAATCTCCCCAGATTTCTTATCCAATTGAAGTAACAATTAACATTTAGTTTATTAAACTAAAAAAATACCAAAAATAGTCTCATTATCTTGTTATGTTATTTATGTTCATGTTCAATTAATAGTTTAACAACCCACCAACTTATCATTTGTCCAAATTGCTTAAAACTTACCAATTTCGGTGCTTATCAACGTACAATACTCTGATTCGATACTCGTTTCCATCCCTTTATTACTATTGAACAATCGCACAAACTCATATTGGTGAAATGCATCGAAAAATCAAGAGAAAACAGATCTGAAATTTTGGAGAGAATTTCTCTGATTTCTATTCATTCAACCGCTTCAGCCTACAACCGCTTTTTCTTCATTTCTCATAACTTTACAACTGTAACAAAAATGCCTTTATACTAATGTAAACGTAATACAAAGAAAAACGCAACATGGCTTTGACGTCAGCCGTTAGATCTTCATTTAATCCGCTCATTAGTTGTCCAACATGTAGCCTTGTTTTACTAATAAAATCGTGCTTTCACATCCACGTCAGATACGATTTTCCTTCTTTGTGTATCAGTAAACATAACATTGAAGAACACTTCACTGCCTGAGCTTCTCCTTTCTCAGCTGAGTCACCGGAAGTACTAGCCTGCATATTTTGCATCACATATTGATTTCTTGTGTCATGTTGTAATTCAGATTGATACTTCAACACCCACCCCACCCCACCCCACCCCGTCAAGATGAGCGTTCCATAAGCTCATCTTGCCAAGTATATAATGAAAGGCAGCTTGAGCAAGAGCCTTAGTGAAAATGTCCGCCAGCTGATCACGTGAAGAGACATGTTGCGGTAAAATGAAACCAACCTTATACTGATCCCTCACAACATGACAATCTATTTCTATGTGCTTGGTACGCTCATGGAAAACAGGGTTTGCCCTCATATCAAGAGCAACATGATTATCAAATCAAAACCGAATAGGCAAGGTGGCTTGAATCTGCAAATCACTAAGCATGTATACAATTCATTGATCTTCACGCACTACCATGGCCATAGCTCGGTATTCTGCATCAGCAGAGGAGCATGCAATAGTTGTCTGCTTCTTAGTCTTCCAAGAGATGAGGCTAGATCCAAGAAACACATAATATCCGATTGATGAGTGCCTTGAAGTTGTGCAACTTCCCTAGTACGCGTCACTATAAGCTGTCAAGACTGAGGACACAAGGATGGGATAGAATAAACCGAGTGTTGGATTGCCTAAGAGATACTTTAGAACATGCAGAGCACCCTGCCAATGGGAGTCATGGGGCTGATGGACAAACTGTCTCAATTGTTGGACTAAGTAGGTGAGATCCGGTCTGGTGTAAATCAAGTATAGCAATCTGCCAACTAATCTTTGATATTTCTTAGGGTTGTGATAGAGGGGAGATGTATCTTTGTCCACAGCTTCAAATTTCATGTCAAGAGGTAGTGATGTAGATACGGAAGAGCAGCCAAGCTGACCAGAATCCCTCGGCAGATCATGAATGTATTTTCTCTCGTTTATGTAGATTCCAGCCTCTGACCGTGCAATTTCCATACCGAAGAAATATCTTGCTTCACCAAGATCTTTGATAGTGAATATGTTGTACAGATGATTCTTGATTCGACAGATTTCAGTCAATGAAGTCCCTGTGATTAGGACATCATCCACATGTACAATGAGAAAAATCTGATAAGAGGCTGTTGTCAGATGAAAAAGGCACGGATCATGGTATGATTGAATAAATCTGTAGGTAGTTAGGCAGTTGGTGAACTTAATATTCCATTGCCTAGAAGCCTACTTCAATCCATAGAGCGATTTCAGTAATTTACACACTTCTCCCTTCTTGGCTCTCTCATATCCTTGAGGTGGATACATGTATACTTCTTCATCTAGCGTCCCATGTAAAAATGCATTGTTTATATCCAATTGGTGAATATTCCATCCTCTAGAGGCTGCCACGGCAAACAAAATTCTGACGGTTACCACCTTTGCAACAGGACTGGAAATTTTATAAAAGTCTTCCCCGTCCACTTGATTATACCCCTTTACAACCAAACGAGCTTTGTAGCGGTCTACCGTTCCATCAGGTTTGCATGTCACTTGGTAAACCCATTTAGATCCAATAGCTTTCTTGCCTCAGGTAAAATAGTAAGCTGCCATGTTTTGTTATTTTCCAATGCCAATAATTCTTGTCTCATAGCAAGCTGCCACTTGGGATCTGTTTTAGCTTGAGTAAAATTCTGTGGTTTTGTCAGACTAGATATGTTTGCAGTGAATTCACAATAAGAATTTGTGAACAAACATGTTCAGATAATATCGGTTCATCAATGTGATTTTCATAAGCCTGAGTTGAGAATACATGGAAGTCTTCAAGCCCTGATGGTGCATTGATCTGCCTAGTACTTCTTCTTAAAGGAGGTGCTGCAAGATGTTCATCAGTAGGTGAGGTCACTTGCTCTTCTGGCAAATGAGTTGGTATAGCAACCTCTGCAGGCACAGTAGGTGAACCAGCAGAACCTCTATCATGCTCCTCGAGTGAGTGACTTAATGCGATTTCTTTCTCTGGTGTAAAATTATAGTTCACTTCACCAGTTCTGTTAAGTGGCACACAGATAGGCAGAACATTAATGTCATCTTTATCTCTTACTGCATGAAACTGATCTTCATAAAACTTTACATCTCTGGACACAATGACTTTCTGAGATTCCAATTGGTACACCTTATATCCCTTCTTATCCGAAGTGTATCCCACAACAACACCTGGTAAGGCTCTGGGATCAAACTTATCTTTTCCAGGTCTGCGATCTACTGCAAAGCATTGACAACCAAAAACTCTCAGGTTGCTTAGATCTGGTCTCTGTTTGAATAACAATTCATAGGGAGATCTCCAATTCAGAACTCTGCTCGGCCATCTGTTGATGAGGTAAGTTGCAGTGAGGATGGCTTCTCCCCAAAAATATTTTGGCAGGTTGCTCTGAAATAATAGTCCTCTTGCTACCTGCAGCAATGCCAGGTACTTCCTCTCAACTATTCTATTTTGCTGAGGAGTGTAGGGACAACTGCATTGATGCACAATGCTACAGTTGTTGAACAATTCCAGACATTGTGAGTTAAAGAACTCTGTTCCATTGTCAGTTCTAACTGTTTTAACTCTCTGATCATATTGATTTTCTACCAGTTTCACAAACTTTTCAACCAGTTTAGGAACATTATCTTTATGTCTGAAGAGATATGTCCATGTACACCGACTATAATCATCCACAATTGTGAGAAAGTATTGACATAAAGTCACGGATGAAATCTTGTAAGACCCCCACACATCAAGGTGCAGCAAAATGAAACCTTCACTTGATTTGGACAAACTTTCAGTAAAGGGCAGCCTACTTTGTTTAGACATATGACAGATCATGCACCTTTCAACATCTGTAAAAACTTTCTCCATCAAATGCATTCAAAAGTATCATTACATCAGAAGATGGATGTCCCAAACGATTAGGCAACAGACTGACAGAAACTACATCACGCATCTTAAAAGAACAGTTCTGTACATCAGGCTCTAAACAAGATTTTCTAAGTTTCAGGGAATTATTTAAGTAGGCTTCTTCTCCTTGCTTGATAGCATCTCTCATAAAACCAGCTGCATTCAAAATATACAGTCCTTTCTCTATTTTCCCAACAACAATGATCTTTCTCTCCTTAAGGTCCTGAATTGCATTGATCAGGAAGAAAGTGAAACATTAATCCTGAATGGAGTGACATTTTTCTTACTGATAATAGATTATATTTAAAGCTCGGCACAAGTAAACAAGATCTTAGAGTCGTGTTCCCTGCTAAATGCACATCACCACTGCATTCTACATTCTTGACAGTCCCATCAGGTAACCATACCAGTGTAAACTCATGAAAGTTCTTCAAGTTTGTCATAGCATCTCGTATAATGCACATATGATTAGTGGCCCTTGTGTCTATAATCCAATCCTTCTCATTAATATCATAATATGAAACTGATGAAGACAGACAAAGAAGTTTTGTACCTGCAAAGTCATCATAGTGAACCATGTTCACTGACAGCTTGTCATCATTATAATCCACTCCTTTTCCTTTAGACAGCCTGCAAATCTCTTTCTGCATATTTCCTATAGCTTCATATAAATTCTGCATACTTTGATCCCTTTGCACATCTAAAGGAGACTGTCCTGGTTCATTATATTCAGCAAGATTCACTGAATTGTTTTGCCTTCTCTTATTTCTTTGATCACCCCAACCTTCAGGGTGGCCTTTCAATTTAAAACATTGATCAATTGTGTGTCCACTCTTGGTGCAATGAGTACACTTCAGAGCAGATCTATCTCCTCTTCTATCACTCCAACCTTTCGGGTAACCTTTGATCTTGAATCATTCCTCAATTGTATGACTCGTTTTAGTACAATGAGAACATTTCAAGTGGCTTTTGTCCGGTTTCACACCTCCTCTAGGATCCTTCTTCCAGTTTGCACTTCTAGACAGCATGGCTGAATTTAGGCCTTCATGAGTAGCATTGATATTTGCACTTACTTGCCTCTGTTTCTCAGCAGCGATGATGATATTATAAACTTCATCTATGTCAGGTAATGGATTGGATCAAATGACAGAACTCCTCTCTGTTTCATAATATATCATGTAGTCCCATTAGAAATTTCATTACCCTATCTTCATTTTCTCTTGCACTCAATAACTACTTCACCTTCAACATAAGGTATGGGACTCAATTGCTCATATTGATCCCAAATGCTCTTTAATTTTCCAAAGAAGTCACATACACTTAAGTTTCCCTGTCTAAGAACAGTTATACTTCGTTTCAATTCAAACAAATGTGATAGGTTAGTAACACCAAATCTTTTCACAACACCTAACCACAATTTTCTTGCATCTTGCACAAACATAAAAGTTCTCATAATTTCGGGTTGCATCGAACCACGAATCCACGAGCACACCAAGCTATTAGCTCGTTTCCACTCCAAAAACAGAGGCGAATCCTCATCAGGCTTGTTCAATGTTCCATCAATGAAACCTACCTTGAACTTTGCCTCCAAAGCCGACATAACCACACTTCTCCAAATCAGAAAATTTGTTTCATTCAACAATATAGAGACTAATTGCAAACCTGGACTGTCTGATCCATGAACCTGCAATTGCTCCTCCATCAGATCTTCTAATCGTTACCCGCGCTTCATCGCCAGCAACTCAATCTCCTTGTCAACATTTCCCGTTTCGCTTCACTGAGAATTTTAGAACATGAATTCGCACGATATGGATCAATTAACAACGCTCTGATATCATATTGAACAATCGCACGAACTCATATTGGTGAAATGTATCAAAAATCAAGAGAAAACAGATCTGAAATTTTGGAGAGAATTTCTCCGATTTTCTATTCATTCAACCGCTCCAGCCTACAACCGCTTTTTCCTCATTTCTCATAACTTTACAACTGTAACAAAAACGCCTTTATACTAATGTAAACGTAATACAAAGAAAAAAGCAACACGGCTTTGACTTCAGCCGTTAGATCTTCATTTAATCTGTTCATCCGTTGTCCAACATGTAGCCTTGTTTTACTAATAAAATCGTGCTTTCATCATCCACGTCAGATACGATTTTCCTTCTTTGTGTATCAGATAAACATAACATTAATGAACACTTCACTGCCTAAGCTTCTCCTTTCTCAGCTGAGCCACTGGAAGTACTAGCCTGCATATTATGCATCACAGACTGATGGAAGTACTAGCCTGCATATTCTGCATCACAAATTGATTTCTTGTGTCATGTTGTAATTCAGATTGATACTTCAACAATTACTTTTCCAACTTTGTGCACTTGCAAATACGTCAACAACAGTTCTTGAAATTCACTCATACTTTAACTTCATATTGCCATGTATCCAATGCATCTTGTTTAATATCTTCCCACGCAGGAATGGGATCCTTGATGTAAGTTGTTTTTTATGTGTTTCAGCATTCTGTGGATACGAGTGAGTATTTCTTGCTGTTCTATCGCTTCTTTTCTTATTGCAACACTGTTTTTTGTATTATTTTTCACTTCTACGCTTTGATATGCCGCTTCTATCAATTCCTCATGTGCATCTGCAAATAATTCATTGATTGCCTTGCCTCGGTGTTTGATTGATGTAAATTCTGTTAATTGTTGCCTTGTTTTTCTCTAGATTGTTGCCATTTGTTTCGAAGATGCTGAAGGTATTGAACTCTGCTCAGTATCTACTTTATTGCTGCTTTGGGAGATAATATTTGTCATTTTATCTTCCTGTTTTTGGTATTGTACTGTATAGCTCGTGCCAATTTCCGATATCTTGGGTTGGGCCACTTTATTTCGTCTAATTGTGTTTTCTCTGCTCTTTCCCTTTATTGTTCCAATCTGACTTTTGCCTATAATTGTATTGTATTTGAATGTATATTGTTGCTGCTTCGGTAATGCGAGTTTGCTGTGTTTGTTATGAGTAAAATTCTTTGAAAGAGGCTCTTTCCCACCATACTTCGCACAACCTGCTCAAAGAAACTCTTCAGTGATTCGGAGTACATGATATAAACCATCTACTTGAATTTTTGTATTATATAGAATATGATCAGGTAGTAATGTTTTGATGAATATCTTCGCAGCAGTTAAGACTTTTTGGCGATAGGTGCCTTCTGCAGCCTTGATATAGTAACCAAAATGATTTCCCACCCATTTGAATATATTAGACCAAATGGAAGATGGTGGTCCCATTTTTATCCAACAAGTACACTGCATTTTTTGATCTTCCTCATCTTTGGGGCTCCATGATTTTAGGCTAGTGAACATGTTTAGCATTTGTGGTGATTTGTCCAACACCAACGCTTGCTTGCTCTGCATTGTGAAACTGGACCATATGTTGTGAATACTTTGGCAAGGTCATCCTTATTCCAATCCACCAAATATGAAATACCTGGCGAAATAGAGGCATTTTGAGTTATCTTTCACTCTGTTAGGGTATTGTTGCAATGGCCCCTTAGCTCCATCCCTGCATCAAAGATTTGTGTACCTTCTGCCAATTACCTATAAATTTTTTTGATGAAAATATCTTTAATAACTTGTATTTGGTTGCTATCTCGCTCTCTCAGTATGATGTATTACATTTCCATCCTCTTCTATTCCATCTTCTATAATTTATCCACAGAAGTTGATGAGATATTATATGGCACATAACCAAAGTTATAGACTCCACTGTAACTTGTAACTTACCTAATCACAAGAGGTAACATAAAACTATGCTATGAAAAGGTGAACCTCGAAAAGAGAGATCGTCCAGAATCGCTTGCGGGGCTAGGTGGGACTTCATTTGATGAGCGGTAAGCTTGTTGACACTTCTGTAACTGAAAATTTACAAGATAAGCTGGTTAGGAAGTTTGAGTACTCAAATTGGATTCACAGGTGTGAGCAGCAGGTAAGAACAAAAAAATGTATTGTTCTATGAATTGTCTGTCATGTTTCCAATAGTCTGAACCACTCCAATTCATACCCGTTTCAAGATCAAAAGGAGAGGAAAACAAGCAGCTAACCTAAAGAAGGAACTGAAAATCGCAGGTCCAAACACATGATAAGAGTAATTCAAATGATTAAGGAGCAAGTTTGACAGTTGTGAGGGGTAGGAGTCAGGAATCCATGGAGATGGAGGAAGAGAATAGAATTAAGGAGGAGAGAGTGAAAAAGGGCACAAGACCAAAAGCTTCCAACTTCTAACTATGTTCACAGAATTCACGACTAGAGATAGTGTCAATTTCAATTGATGTATTCAGCTCTAAGTACCGAAGATTCTCATATTTATTTGGATCCTAGAACACAAAAAAGCAATGGCTGTTATTTCTGGATTTCACATAATGCGCAGGAATCTTAATGGAATACATTTTACTCCACTTGAAATTTGTTGTCGGTAATAGAATCTTGACCAAAAAGTAAACAAACAAACAAGTCACCTCATCTGGGCTGAACTGAAGAAGCATTGCAACTACAGGTAGCAGTCTCTCCACTTCACCTAAAAAGTTCATAGAAAACAGTCTGCTCTTAAAACAAATCATCAAATAATAGCACCAATGTTTTAGACTTTGGATAAGAGCGCCTATGATTGGCCTGTTTATTTTGTAAAAGGTTTCGGTTCTCACCTTAA
>JAOWBN010195538.1:0-15281 GCA_028565015.1 Pinguicula moranensis
TGCAAATCGATCGGAGCAGACTCCAAGCAACGGCAGGGCCTCATTCGATTAGCGAAGAAAAACGGGGAGTGGCTTGGCTTCCTTGCATGACCACAAAATCAGTGAACAAGTCGAAATTTTTTCTTTAAGGTATGTATGAAAGTGTAACAGATTGTTATACAATGGATGACATTTTGTTTGAAATGGATGCCTTCTATGCCACAGTTCATTTTCTTTCGAGATATTCAGCTATGTTGGTCAAATAATCAGCTGAAATTGGAACTGCATTCAATTTCAAGTTGACAAACTTCACCAATATCTGTAGAAATTTGAATGGAAGTAGAGAAGGGTACTGAGATTGTCTTTGAATACGTTTTTAGCATAGATGCAGACACACCTGGAGTCTGAGATAGTAGTATACATGATGACTGAACCACTTATATCAAATACAGGCAGGTTATACAGCATGTGATGCAGTGAATTCCTCCTTAAAAGTATGAAAAAGCAAATGGACCGGAAGTATTTAGAAACCAATTCAGAAACATTATTGCCTCCTGATAGGCATTTTTTTGTTTTGAGCTTAAGCTATTGCCTATTGGCCTTCAAAGAATGGGGATGCAGGTGATAAATGTCGCGCATACTTGGTAACTTGATCTCATCTGTCACTAATGATACAACCACCCTCTTTTCTTTTTTTTATAATTAAACTTCATTGCTATAAAGCCAAATGGCCAACTCAGAGCAGGATATATACAGGATTGCTGCTAATCGTTTTGCTGCAAGGCTAACGGCACCTCAACAATTTGCAATTCAGAACAACAATACAAAACAACAAAATAGTGCAATTCAGGCAGCAAGGTTCTTGTGTCATCTAAAGCTCAATGCACATCAAAGTTTAGGCTGACGTATCCGGTCACTGATTGTGGTGCCACTGTGGTTCACCTTACTTGCTGTCAACCAAAACAATATATTCATTTTTATCCAATCTATAGTGGAGTAGTAAGGAGTTTTAGCATTAAATCGGATTGAGTTCCTTTCCTTCCATAATGCCTATACTACAACATGCCAGATTGCCTGCCAAACTTCCATACCATCATTATTACCAAGTAGATTAAGATGAGCTGTGTAATGGCTCTGAATATTTGGCTGTCTTTCATAGGTAAGATCAAACCAATCATAAATTCCCGTCCAGGTATCGTGTGAATTATAACAGAAAATAAAGATGTGAGTGGCTGTTTCGTCTGCTAATCCACACAAAATGCACCTTTGATCACTATCTCTCATTTGTAAGCCTCTTTTGCATAAATTATCCACTGTTAGGATTCTGTTTTGACACAATCTCCAGACAAAAAGTTGAACCCTCTTTGGGGCAGTTTACAACCATGCCTTCACTTCGAAGTTGCCTTGATCATTTTTCCAAATTCATCTGAGATCGTAGTGCAGAATAAGCGGATGAAATTGAAAAATGACCTGTTTCTGCATCCCTCCAGCGCCATAAATCTGAGCCATCAGAAGGAATGTTGAACTGTGAGAGATAATTCTGCAATTCCAGAAGCTGATCGTTATCTCTGCTTCTTAATTGTCTTCTAAAGATCAAGTTCCATTGCCTTTACCGATTATTCGTGATGGAGACCTCCTGAACAGAGGAGTTTTGTTGCAGGATGCATCTGAATAATCTCTTAAATCTCAGTGTCAAGCATCCATGTCTTGTCCAATTGTATTTCCAGAACAATGCTTTGTCACCACCATTAATGTCTAGAGATAATGTACTTGAGAACCATTCACAGTTGGCAGTCTTCCAAATATCCTTCCAGTAACTAGAAACATTGTCAGGTAGAGTGACTAGTTTCCCATCAATAAGATGGTCATTATGATGCAGGTACTTTGATCGTATAACTGAGCTCCGAAGACTTTCAGTGTCCACTCTTAATCGCCACATCCATTTAGCTAGAAAAGCTTTATTCATCAAGCTAATGTCTCGGATGCCAAGCCCACCATATCTCACTTCATTGCACAAACTCTTCCAGCTAATCCAGTGAATGACCCGGGTGCTAGGATTTTTCTGTCTCCATATGAATCTGCTCAGTAATGATTCTATATCTTTGATCACACACTTAGGAGCCATGAATAATGATAAGTAAAAAGCTGGTAGACTAGCTAGCACCGACTTCACCAGAGTTATTCTCTTAACCATAGATAGCATCCTATTTTCCCATCTTTGAATCCTGTTTCGAAGGGCGTTTGTTACTGGTTTCCACATAGTTAGTCTTTTTAGGTTACCCCCAATAGGAAAACCCAAATATAGGAAAGGCAGAGAGCCAATTTGACAATGCAACAATCGGGCAAAAGATAATAAAGAGTCTCCTAGAAGATTCAAACCAAACATCCTGCTTTTTGAAAAATTAATTGTAAGTCTGAGATTAATTCAAATATCCTGAGAATTCCTTTCAACACCATAATATTTTCATACTTTCCAGCAGCAAACAACATAGTGTCGTCAGCATATTGTAGGTGAGATGGAGAAATGGATCCTACTTTAATTCCAGAAAGTTTCTTTACCTCTGTTGCTTTGTTTAGTAGCAAATTAAGTCCTTCCACCACTAGCAAGAACAAGAAAGGGGATAAAGGATCCCCTTTCCTTAAGCCTCGCATTAGTTTGAATTCTCCTTCACTCCTACTATCTATCAAAACCGCAGCATGGGCAGTTGAAACACATTCCATAATCCAGTCGGTCCAGATTTGGCAAAATCCTAATTTTTTCATCATTGCTTGCAAGAAATTCCAACCCACCATATCAAATGCTTTGGAGAAATCTACATTCATGATCATAGAGGGTTTCTTTGATATTTTCACTGAATGGATACCTTCATTTGCAATAAGGACGCAATCTAAAATCTGCCTTCCATGTATGAATGTAGACTGATGCTTAGATTTGATCTTTTTTAATACCATCTTCATTCTGTTGGCTAATAATTTTGATAGAGTCTTATAGCCACAACCAACTAGCGAAATTGGGCGATATTGATCTAGTTGTGACGGATTATCCACTTTAGGGGCTAACGTAATGAAAGTAGAATTCATTGCCTTTGTCAACCTACCATTTCTGTAGAATTCTCTCATGAAGTTGATAAAGTCCTGTTTTAATATATCCCAGTGAGTCTGAATGAATAAGAAATTGAATCCGTCAGGTCCTGGGCACTTAGATGCAGAGCAACTCCAAACCGTTTCTCTGATTTCATTTTCTGTAAATTCTGAGATAAGAAATCCGTATCTTCATCTGATAGTGTGTTTTCAGCTGGTAAATCTAGTGTTGGTCTAGTCCACTGGTCAATTGAGAAATGTGAAGAGAACTGCTCAGTAACTTTAGCTTTTAATCCGATCACATCATCAGTTAATCCACTGTCAAAAACCATTCCACGGATAGTATTCTTTCTATAGTTATTCTATACTTTTGACTGAAAATACCGTGTGTTATTAACCCCTTCTTTAATCCACCGGGATCTTGCTTTTTGCATCATCAGTTGCTCTTTATTCGTGAGTTAATGTTTCAGTTGGTACCATGACTCTTCCCTTCGTATCATATCCTCTTCAGAACATGCTCCTGCTTCAGTCAGAGTCCCAGCTGGTTTATCTCTTTTTTGATTTCAGCAGATCTTTGGTCAATTAAACCGAAGACATTCCTGTTCCAGTCAGTCAATTTGAGCCCTAACATTTTCAACTTCTCACAGAGAACATAGCTATTAAATCCTGTGACAACAAAAGAGGACCACCAGGCTTTCACAAGTCCAAAGAATCCTGGCTTTTTGCACCAACAGTTTAATGAGCGAAATACTTTAGGCCCTCCAGTTCAAGTTCTCTGTTTTTAAAATGATTATATAGACCATTCCATTTGAGTAACCAGTTTTTCGATAGCAAAAATCTGTCTAATCTGTTGCAGCATGATCCTCCCCGCGAGATACATTTAGACCTGGTTCATTGCAGGGGCGAATCCACTAGTTCAGATACCTGAATAAAGCTATCAAATTCATTCATTTCAACTCTAGGTAGAGCTGAGTTGCTTCTCCTTTTTCCCGGTAGTCTAATGGCATTAAAGTCGCCTGCTATACACCAGCAATGCAAAGGATTAGTAGAGAGCAGAGAAGAAATTTTATTCCATAATCTTCTTTTGCCCCTTAGGTCACAAGGGGAGTAAATATTTAAGATCTTCACGGGTATATCCTCTGAACCCACAAACCTTCCATCCCTAAAATCCCTTGGTCAAACCAATAGTTCACAATTCAAAAAATTGATGGTTGCCATATGCACAACAATTCCCCTACACTTTCAGTCGCCTCTTTTTGACACCAATCAAATTCATTTTGGACCAAAATCGACCACACATTGTCCGATCAATGACTAATTTTTGTTTCTTGAAGACATATCAAATCCACTTTCTGAGCTTTTATCAATTCTCTGAGCTCATTTTTCTTCTGTGAAGTCCCAAGACCTTTGATATTATAAGAGATAATTCGCATTGATTCTTTAAGAACTATTTTACTTACCGGAGCAAGATTGCTTTTTCTTCTTCTTGCTTGAGCTTTTATCACGTTCCTCCATTTGATCCAAACGACTAACAAGCGCAGCTCTTGAGGAATTAGGTGATACTCCCAACTCTAAAGCCAAATCAACAATAACTTCGGAGTGGGACTTAAGTAAGGTTTTTCCAAAAGCTTCAGTTAGATCATCAAGCAGTACCATTTGACCTTCACGAATCTTGCGGGTGTTTTCTCTGAGTTTTGAAACGGAATCCATGGGAGTGTGCACTTCGAATGTTTTAGCATCTAAGGAACCAGGTGAGAGAAGTAGAAAAAGGGGCCAAACCAAAGGGATCCGATGTTTGTGATAGTGAATCTTTCTCCCCTGGGTCAACTACATTAACTATCATTCATCTCTGCGTTTAGCACTGGGTCAACTAACTGTACCTCATTCCGTAATTTTTCTAAATGTTCAACTAGATGTGGCATAGGCCTAAGCCCTAATTTTTCATGATGGCTGATTAGTAAAGTCGAATTTCTCGCAATGAGCCTGATTCCCATATATTGGTGACATGATTTGATAATTTGAGTTCCCCCCGGAATTCGTTGACTCATTTTGGCTCTCCTGTGTCAAGTCATCTCGTCCAATCAAAGAAGTCTGTTGCAATTCTATATTTAGCTTAGCCTCTACGACTAATTCTATTTGTAGAGGGTGAGCTATTCGATGTTGCTCATTTCCAGTAATATTTTTCTAGATTTTTTGCTGACCAAAATCTTCCTTCTCGGTGTTCGAGTCTCGGTTGAGATCAGAGTCCACTTTGCTCTGTTCCGGGATTGGAAGTTCCATCGCCGACAATTTATAAGTTGCTTGTTCAGCATATCTGTTTTAAAGTAACACAGAGATTTTCTCATTTCCTTTCTTCTCCTTCACCACCCATTTTTCTTTCTGAAGAATAGACCAGTCCATTCCCAAGGGGTGAATTGAACGTCTCTGTCGCAAAGATAGCCCCCAACTTGTATTAACACTATATTCATATTGCTCCCGTCACAATCTCAATCCTCTAGAATATATAGTGATTTAGATTCGTTAATACTTGAATGCGACCATGAATCATTTCTGTTTGCAGCAAAGTCTTCTCATCAATTGCAGACAATACACCCAAGTGATTCGCTATTTCAGTGAAGAACTGCTCATACCAGTAATGCAAAGGAGTTCTCTTACTTGCAACTATATTAATATGGCCATCTTCCCATTTAATAACTTCCAGGGACGCAGTGAATGTAAGCATAATTTGCTGATAATGTCTGGATCTTTAATTAATCTGGCCGAATCTGCAATAGAAGAGAATTTTAACAAGACCTCACCTCCTTCAATCCGAACCACCGCAGAATTGACATAGCCAAAGTCTTGTAACACCATCACCATAGAAGAGATATCCAACATCGGGGCTGGAGTCCCGATCAGATATCGCTCTAACCATTGAGTAGCCATGGGATCTGGCGTGAAATTAATAGAGCTGACTGGATTTGTAAGAGAATTAGAGTTCAAACTGAAAATAATATCACCCAATGCGTCAGTTGATTCTTTTGTCTTCTGAGATTCTACATGTCTTTGTGACCTAGAATTGACATCGCTGACCTGGATATGATATGATCCCACCCATATTCCTTTTAAGTTTTCCAGTAGAGGAGCCTTGCTCTTAGAATATCATACAAAACCGAATCTCCCCCCGGAGTTCAACATATTCTTGGGAAGGTATATGTCAACGGCTACCCCATAGCCTGAAAACAATTGCCACATCTCATTCTTGTTCCAAGACACCGGAAAATTAGTAAAATAGAAAGAGATAGAATTTGCGTAGAGTTTCACTATACAAGGCGAGAGCTGCTTTGAATAGATTTGATTTCCTTGGTTATGACCTTTCACTGCAGTCCATTCTTGTGCATCATCTAGTAATGGCGTGGGGTTATAGTCAGCTGAGCTTTGACCCACAGTCAGAACTTTCTCTGAGTCACCAGGAATTGCAGTTATTGCAACAATCGTAGCTTTACCAGAGTCTCCAACTTGCGTCTCCACCAATGTTCGCTGCGGCGAGGAAGGATTTGCTTCCCACCGCCACTCGTTTGTACGAAGAACCATTTCTTTTACTCCAACTCGTAAATCACAGTTAACCCTACCGGTGAGCGCACTCAACCGATATAAAAAGGTATAACTCAAGTGGTCGCTCGAACTCTTCTCCGGGAGAATCAAAGTTCCAAACAGCCGGATTTTGATTTCTACGACGAGTTGCTACAGTGACAAAGTATTGCTACAGTAGGGAGCATTTTTTAGAGCTTTACACACCCTAAACCCTAACCCACCCTCTTCCTTTACACAAAGTATCGATGTTCATTGATCCTTCTCTTTTGGAATCATGTTGTGTTAACAAGGAGAAAAATGATAACCATAATAATTTGACATATATGGAAAAATGGCACATGAGGGTTCAAAACAATGGAGTAGCAAGACATACATGGAAGCTGTATGAGATCTTATCAGAAACATCAATAATTTCCTTCCACTTCCTCCCTATGCTCATCTACATTACAAAAATCTTAAATAGTATCATTAGTAAAAAAAAAACCAGTAACTTTCCGCGTTCATATCCTGCTTTCTGCTATCACTATTAAACAAATATCTAGAGAGCAGTTTTTTTCCATCATGAATCAACATGATAAATGGCATGAAATTTGAAATGCCTCACAGTATAAAATACAGTTTCTCCCTCTTATTACACTTATCTAAAGAAAATAAATAAGATAAGTACAATTCAGATGAGAATGTCCTGACCTACCCAAAACAAAAAAGATGAGAATGTCCTTAATAAAAACTTTTAATCAGAGCCTTCTGAAGCATCAGGAGATCCTAGAGAAGCGCAATTCACAGAGGTGTTTTATAATGAACTCAATCACTTCACAATAATTTCCTTTCAAATTATTATTGAAGGCAAGTATCTGCCATAAGAAAGACCACATGAAATGGGTCAAATGATCCAAATACAGGCTTCATCGGCTGCGGTTGGTCCATAATGAGATTTTATGGTAAGAATTCTTTATTTACACACAATAAATGACCTAAGTTGTGTGTCCATTGCAAATGAAGTTGGAAGAGTCATCATTGACAATTCTTTTAGCTTTGTGCGACTAATAGACTAGAGTAAAATGGCTCTATTAAATTTCAGTGTTTCTATTTAGTGAAGTTGCTGGAACTTAATATATTAAATGACGCAATGCATATTGGGTCGCAACGAAAATGACCTCTTTGTATACTTATAAGGGTAAGGCCGCGTACATCTGACCCTCATACCCTAACCTAGTTGGGAATATAGTGGGTACGTTGTTGTTGTAAATGACCTGAGCTGCCTCATTGGCTGCGGTCTTGGTCCATAATGAGATTTTATCTTGCCTTTGACGCACACTGGCAACCACTCTCAAGATCTCGTCTGTCTCATCAAACTGCTCCCCAATTAGGGCCATTAGCGACAAATTATAGCAGAAATCAAACTAAAAGCAACTAACTCTATATAATTTAAAATGAAAATGCCAAGCATTTGCTAATCAAATGCCTAGGACCCTGTAAAAGGTAATGAGAATTAAAGTTACCGTACACCAGCCATATGCTGTCCAGAGTACTCTTTTGGCTACTAGTAACAATACATTTCCCACCACTAGCACATTCAGGGTCCTCCCATTTGGGCTCAAACTCCATCTTTGAACAAGTTAAAGTCAGCAGAGTTGACTTGAAACTTGGTTTGAATATCTGGTCATACAAAGGGCAATAAAAATTGAATTTTACTCATAAGTAATGACAAGTTTACACCATCTGATTTTGTAAATTGAATAGAATTTAGATAAATATATTGTGTTGATATTGTGATAGTACATGGGTTATATAGACTAATACAAAGGTAAAATTGAAAATAAAAACAACAAACTTAGAATAATCTAGAATGCGGGCTCAAACCCATATTATAGCACTCCCCGTCAAGGTGAAGCGAAAATTTCAACGAGTCCGAACTTGCGAATGGACAGCTACAAGAGTTTTTGGCAAATGGACTTGATGAACATATCAGTTGTCTAAGGTGACAAACTTCGGGAGGGTAACTCTTGACTGGACTTTCTCACAAATGAAGTGAATATCAACCTCAATGTGTTTCGTTCTCTCATGAAGGACATAGTCGAAAGACAACATAATAGCAAATTTCTTATCACAGAATAAGGTAAAAGAGTCTATGAACGAAGCCACAGTATTTCACACATCCCTTGTGCCACAGTATTTCACACGTCCCTTGTGCCATAGTTCGGTACTCAGCTTTAGCGGACGACCGGGAAACAACTGCTTGTTTCCTATTTTTCCATGAGATAAGGTGACTCCCATGAAAGGTGTACAACCATGAAGTAGAACGACGGTCACCTTTAGGTCCTGTATAATCACCATCTGTAAAGCAAGACAATCTGAATTGAGCTCCTGATCCAAAGAAGAGGCCAATAGCAGGGCAGGTTTTCAGATACTGGAGAATATGATAGATTACATTCAGATGTGTTGTCTTCGGTGAGTGCATGAACTGATTGACAATACTAACTACAAAAGTGATATTTGGTCTTGTGTTTGTCAAATAAATAAGACGACACACAAGTCACTGATACACAAACGAATCTGGCAATAACTCTCCCATATATGCATATAACTTTGACAAGATGCAGACCTACACCCAAGCATTCCAATGTCCTGAAGGAGGTCAAACGTGTATTTTTGTTGGGACAAGAAATTACCTCGGTGAGAGCTAGTCACCTCAATGCCAAGAAAGTACTTGAGAGAGTCCAAATTCTTGACATCGAAGTCATCCCAATATGGCGCTTTACTTGACCAATATTCTGTGTATCATTTCCAGTAATAATAATATCATCTACATAAACTAAGATAATGATACACTGACTTCGAGAATTACAATGAGTAAAGCATGTGTGATCCGAATGACATCGAGTGAAGCCCAAAATGAGTATCACATTGCTAAAGCGACCAAACTACGCATGCAGAGACTGCTTCAACCCATAAATAGACTTCCAAAGATGGCATACTTTCCATGAATACCCCCCTTAGCCCAAAATCCGAGCGGTGGATCCATGTAGATAGTCTCATATAAGTCCTCATTCAGAAATGCATTCTTGACATCGAGATAATACAAGCGCCAGAAATATGAAGCAGCAAGCGGGACAATAAGTCTGACATTAGTGATTTTAGCCACAGGTACAAAAGTTGCCCCAAAATCCTTATCGGGAACATGAGTGAACCTTTTAGCCACAAGAAGGAATTTATACCTGTCAATGGTTCTATATACAAAATATTTCACATTAAACACCATTTGTAGACAAAAATACATTCCCCAAAAAGGTCACAAGTTCCCGCGTCTTATAGCGCTGAAGAACATCCATTTCTGCTTTCATGGCAGCCACCCATTGAGGATTCTGGAGTGACAGGGATGTGATCAGGAACAGATGAAGGGTCATGAATCAGGATACGACGAGGAAGAATTGGAATGTCTTCCATAGTAGGCAAAAAAGTGTTGTTAGGATCAAATAACACACACACGGTCAAATACTAGTGTGAAAAGAAACAAAAACATAGATTTACGTTGTTTACCCAAATTGGCAACTTCTATGGCAGCTAGGGTTCTTTATTTCACTGTAATATTTTTGAATACAAAGTACAATGAAAGACAAAAAGTATTTATAGGCATGAATTTTGATGTAGTTAAAATTCCTACAGGTACTAATCAAATGACGTAACTATCCCTCCACTAATGTACACATTCTTCGCTAACTGATTTGGGCTCCAACATCAACAAACTTCTACTTGGAGACTAATCAGTCAACCAACCAATTTTACTCTTCATGTCAATGTACTCTTCACATTCCCTATCTGCATCATCTCCCAAATCATTGTAGGAGGCCAGTTGAGGCCTTGCATAGCCACAGTTTTCCAGCTTCAACACCTTTGGTCAACATGTATGTTGGGTTCTTTGCACCATCAATCTTGTTCAAACACTTCTCACCCTCCTCCACTATACTGTGAGTAAAGTAATATCTTCTCTGGATGTGTTTGGTGCGAAAATGGAACACTCGATTCTTCACCAACTATATGACACTCTAACTATTAGTAAATAGATTCTTTTCACGTCATTTCCAACCCAACTCCTCCAAATAATCAGTTAGCCATATCATCTCTTTGCTGGCTTCAACTATTGTAACATATACAGCTTCTACGATGACATAGAAACACACTTTTGAAGCTTGGACATCCAACTGACTATTGTCTCATCAATAGTGTAGATGTATACAGATGTACTCTTACTCATGTTCACATCTCCACTCAGATCAGCATTAACAAAACCATCGAGTAACCCCTTGTCATTCCTATCGCGAACTGAAGTACTGACTGTTCCTTTCAAATATGTCAGAAACCACTTCACAACTTCCCAATGTTCTTTTCCTGGATCTGACATATATTTGTTCACAGCTCCAATTGCATATGCAATATCAGGTCTAATGTAGACCATAACGTATATAAGATTTCCAACTGCAGAAGCATATGACACTCTTGCCATTTCCTCACGCTCCTAAACTAACTTGGGTGATTGCTCCTTTGACAACTTAAGATGATTAGTCAATGGCGTATTCCTGGGCTTAGCATTATCAACATTGAATATGGACAATACCTTCTCAATGTACTGCTCTTGGAATAAATCTAGAGTTCCAACAGAACGATTTCTAGAAATTCGCATCCCCAAAATTTGCTTTGTTGCACCCAAATCCTTCATCTCAAACACTGTCAACAGTTTTCTTTTAAGATTGTCGATCTCATCCATGCTCGGACCTGCAATCAACATATCATCTACATACAAGAGTAAAATCACATACTTCTTGATATAATAGCATGAATCCTTCTCACTTCAGTGAAAATCATTGTTGAGAATCAAACTTCTTGTGTCTTGGAGCCTGCTTTAACCCGTATAAGCTCCTCTTGAGCCTGCACACCATGTGTTCCTTACCAGGAACCTCATATCCTTCTGATTTTGCATATATATTTCTTCATCCAGATCATCATGTTTTACATCCATCTGCTCAATGTACAGATTCTCTGCTGCAACAATACTCAACAGAATTCTGATTATGATTAGTTTCACAAAAGGGGAAAATATTTCAGGATAATCAATATATTTCCTTCGTGAAAATTCTTTGACCACCAATCTAACTTTGTACCTCACGGTACCATCAGTTTCATTCTTGATCTGATAGACCCACTTGTTCAGCAAAACTTTCTTCCCTGCAGGTAACTCAAATAGCTCTCAAGTTTTATGTTTCTCAAGTGAGAGAAACTCATCATCCATGCTTGCTCCCACTTAATCGTATCCTTCACTTGCACTGTCTCATCAAAAGATCTGGTTCTCCACTATCAATCAACAATAGATAATATAGAGATGGTGAATACCTCTCTGGTGCCTTAGACACTCTGATCGATCCTCAATACTGGCTTTGGTGTGACTGGCTCACATTCTGATTCTACATCAAGATTTTCTGGATATTCATGTGGTAGGACTGCAACATCACTAGGTGAAGCTTCCTGCAACTCGACCTCAGCTCCCACTTTTTCTGCATTCTCAAACTTTGCCGCAAATTTGGCATTATACAGGGTGCTCTCATCAAATGTCACATCACAATATCTCAATATTTTCTTTTTCTTACCATCCCACAATAAAATAACACTTCAAAGCCTTTGCATCATGCTTGTCTACCTTTTCTGGATCAATGTGAACATAGGCCGCACATCCAGAAGTTCTTAGGTGATCCAACATAATCTCCTAACCAGACCACACCACCTATGGAATATCGAAATCCAGAGGAACTCATGGTCCTCTTTTTATCAAATATGTTGCGATGCTCACTGCTTTTGCCCAGAATGTCTTAGGTAAACCAATATGTAATCTCATACTTCTTGCTGTCTCATTCAATGTTTTGTTCATCCTCTCAACAATATCATTCTGTCTTGCCTTACCAGGAATTGTTCTGATATATCTGATTCATTCATCAATGCAGTACTTGTTGAACTCTGCAGATCATACTCTCCACCATTATCTGAACTCTAACACTTGATGTTTAACCCGGTATGATTTTCAACTTCAATCTTTCACTTTTTGAAAGTAGCGAACACATCTGATTTTTGTTTCGGAAGTTAAGCTCATACCTTTTTACTGAAGTCGTCGATAAAGGAACATAGTATCTCGAGCTACCCATACATCCGAGTGCACTAGAATACTAGATCCAATAGTGTTGCTTTTCGCTCTCTACTTGTCTTTTTGAAACTAACACGCTTCTACTTTCCCGGAACATAGCTCTCACAAAATCTAATCTTCACAGATTTCAACCCTTTCAGGAAACCCTTCGAAGCTAACATCTGCATCCCCTTTGCACTCATATGACCGAGACTGTTATGCCACAAACTCGAGCTCGATATACTGTAAGTAACTGCAGCAATATTCTCAACAACAGTGGTGCATAAGGTGTCAGTTCGTACACCACTTGCTATGACCATCACTCCTCAAACTATCTTCCAGGTACCGCTATAGAATCTTGATTCATAGTCCAAGTTGTCTAGCTAATCAATTGAAATCATATTTCTTTTCAAGTCAGCAATGTATCTGACATTCTCCAACTTTCACGCTCTGCCACCTGTAGTCTGGATACACATATCTTCTCTACTTGCAATCTGTAGAACTCGGTTGTCAGCCAAGTACACTCTTCCAAAATTTTCATACTTAAAATTTTGGAATATTTCCTTACTCGAACAAGATTGAAAGGATGCTCCAGAATCCAGTATCCACGACTCAATTGGACTGTCCACACTGAGGACCAAGGCATCTGAACTATCATCTGTAAAACATATAAAATCATCATCTGCTTGGAAATTTCTGTTTCAAACCTCTTTTCTGCCTTCTCGATTTTGGACAATCTCTGCTCATGTGGCCTTTCTCATCACAGTTTCAACAAGTGACTACATATTTGTCTTTTCCCGCCCTTTCGACTTCGAGCGACCATGCTTGCCCTGGCTTCCCTTAGTTCTGTCTCTACCCCTACCCTCTGTACTGAGGGGGTTACCAGATGAATCATAAATTTCCCTCTTGTGAATACTCCCGCTCAGGACAATATCTCGGACTTCATCAAATTTTAACTTCTTAGATCCACGTGAAACACTAATTGTGGAAACAGCAGTATCCCACGATTCGGATATCGAAGACATAAGTAACAGGCTCTAATCTTATCATCGAATTCGATATCAACTAAACTGAACTGACTGACAATTATATTGAATTTGTTTACGTGATGTGCAACAGATCTACTCTCAGACAATACCAAATTGAAGAAACAATGCATCAGGTATACCTGTTAATTGCCAATGGTTTCTCATACATGTTTGACAAGGACTTCAAAACTCTTATAGTCATTTTTTCTTTTACGATGTTGAAGGCAAAGTTCCTTACTAATGACAAAACAAATCAACCCTAGTGCCTGGCGATCCTTCAGATCCCAGGCATCTTGCTTCATCGTTTTTAGCTTCACTCCCGACAAGGGATAGTGAAGGTTTTTCTGATACAAAATATCTTCCATATGCATTATCCTAAAATCAAAATCGGTTCCATCGAATTTGTCGATTAAACCCTTCACACTTTCCATCTCTTTCAAATTGTTGTGATACATAACCTCGCTCTGATACCAGTTGTTAGAATCGAACAACACACACACGATCAAAGACTGGTGCGAAAATGAAACAAAAACACAGACTTACGTGGTTCACTCAAATTGGCTATTTTCATGGCGGCTAGAGTTCTTTATTTCATTATAATATTTTTCGAATACAGAGTACAATAAAAGAAAAAAATATTTATAGGAAGGAGTTCTGATATAGTTAGAATTCCCCCAAAGACCAATCAAACAACGTAACTGCCCCTCCACTAATGGACATGTTCTCCACTAACTGATTTGGGCTCCAACATCAACACATTGACCTCCAAAGAAGAAGCATAACCTGTGAAAAATGGGACAAACTTCAAGAATGAGACATCCAAAGAGTGATAAAAATGATAGGTGACAGGATCATAACACCAATATCCTTTGGACATAGAGGAATATCCCATAAAGACGCAGCTAACAGCCTTACCATCAAGATTTTTACGGTTAGGATTTTTGTTTTGGACAAAGAAGGTACACTCAAAAACCAAGGAACAAGTGGGAACAATACGCTATTTGGCTTAAGTACATGAAGAGAGACCTTATCATGTAGGACACGACTAAGAGTCTGGTTAATAAGATAAGTAGCAATGAGAATAGCCATGTTCCAGAAAGTTTTAGGCAACATCGTACCTCAAAGAAGACACTGAACGACAAGCATAGGGTTCTTCGTTCTACCACACCATTTTGTTTAGGAGGATAGGGATAAATTAATTGTTATAGGATGTCACATTGATTAAGTTGTGACCTAAATTCATTTGAAATATATTCTCTATCATTATCATATCGAATATTAAACATCACAATATGAAATTGAGTTTTAACCTTTTGTAAGAAGGTGCGAAAATGAGAGAGAAAACTTTAGATTTATTTTTCATGAGATAAACTTAGGTGCAACACATATTATGATCATCAATAAATGTGACATAATAATGGCATTGTACGAAGAATGTGACATGTGAAGGT
>JAOWBN010195549.1:0-15280 GCA_028565015.1 Pinguicula moranensis
TTAGGTGGTAACTTAATATGACACTACTTGTTACTTCTTGGTCGCACGAATCATTTCTTGTATGAAGTACGAGAAAAATCCGTATATGTCAAAAAGAGCAGATTTGTTCTGTTGTACGGCTTGTGTAGCCGAGCAGATTTGTTTTGTTGTACAGCTTGTGTAGCCGAGCAGATTTGTTCTGTTGAATAGCTTGTGTAGCAAAGCAGATTTGTTTTGCTGTACGGCTTATGCAGCCGCAGCCGAGTGGAAGCTATTGAAAATATTTGGTTGTTTGAACGTGCCAACCACCAAACTATGCAGACAATTTTATTGTCTGCATAGTACTCAAATAGTAAAGTACTATTTGAGTATTATTTATATTTATTACGAAACATTTTCCACGCCTATAAATAGGCTACATGCCTATTTATTTGAAAATTACGGAAACGAACGACTATACGATTTCCTCTGTCCGCCTAGCCACCCGAGAGGTTAAGACTTGATTCGTGGGAAATTAAGGAGACTCTGGTAGCGACAACATTTGTAGGTCTTATTCCTTTGTAGGTCTTTGGTGCTATCTGTTGAGCGATGTTTGCGGCATAAGTCTTCATTTCTTTGTTTTTTTCCTTGGAGTTTGCTACAACATTCTTCTTGTTTGCTACTGTCGCAGAGTAGTTACTTGTTACCGTTTCCTTGTGGTGCGTCTCTCGTTTGTGGATCATGGGTTCTATCTTCGTCGTGTTTGGATGTGTCTAGCCATAGTAATGACCGTTGTCATCGTCAGTCAGGTGACTTTTACGCAAATGATCGGAATTTGTTAATTGAAAAGTCAAAGGATGGCACGTGCTTGTAGAGAGAAGCTGGAGTAAACTACACCTGTTTATAGTTCTGAGCATGGAAAGATATGAAGAAGCATTACGGATGTTGAAAGATATGCAATCTATTGGCCTAATTCCTACTGATTTGACTTTTGTAAGTGTTAAGAGTGCAGCTTATTTCCAAAAATTGAACATCAAGTGCACAGACTGGCCATACAAATGAATTTTGCGGAGTGAGCAATGCAGCAATAAGCATTTACTCTAACAGTGGGGACTTAGATGCAACTTCTAGAGTTTTAAGTAGGTTGAAAGAAAAGGATATTGTCTCTTGGAATGCCACAGTTGCGAGCTATGTAAAAGAGAATGTGCGTAAATATGCTTTTTGTTAGAATTTTGTTGTAGATATACGCACAGAAAACCTTGATAGTAACTTATTTTAGGAAATAATAAAAGTACTAAACAAGAAATAAACGAAACAAGATTTAAGACCCATGGTTTATCGAAAAAATAAGTTTTTCTGACTACACCCACGTTGAGCTTCAAATACGAACGCTCGCTGCTATTCAATCACGTAACAGGAAATTGTCACAAAACTGCAATGATTGTGATGTGAACCTAGCCAACAATGTGACTAAAACCAATACCAATATTAGTGGTTCAAAAACCCAATGATCGAATTAAACAAATTTGTCGAGTACTTGACCTCTCACCTATAAAGAGGTGGAAACCAAGTCTACGAGTGTTTCAAAAAGAAGAACGCCACCAAATGAAACCCTGAAAAGAATTTGTCTCAACCAAGAACCAATGATAAGTTCTTGTAAAAAGTCACCACTAAAACACAAGTGAGAAATAGATAAGACTAAAAGCTTTCATAAAGGAGAAGGAGAACTAGTCTCACATATTACTCATACTAAAACAAAAGCTAACTAACAAATAGTTTGAAGTGTCCAATTTATAGTGCACGAGATAAACAAATGAAAAACTAAAGCTGCATGAATTTATTAAATGCAATGTTTGGCCAACTCTTGAATTTCCCACTTTGATTGGATTTCCACTTTCTCTTCTTGACCGATCCATGCATGAACATATTTTGACGAATCGCCTTTTGCATGTTGCTTCATGTTCTTGAAATTGCTTTTACGTAATGCATGGGTTTGCACTTCTTGACTCTTGAATTGCATGCATGGACGAGATTGATTGGTCTTATTATATACATGGCTTCACGTGACAAATGCCATCATTTCCTTCACTCATTGGCCATGGCTTTTCCCTTGTGCTCATGCATGCATAAAAATGATTGTACCAAATGGACAAGGACACCATCATGGGTTGTAGATTTCCAGGATCGTACCAGATTGAACTCTCATAAAACATCTCTGTAATTTCTTGAACAAAAAGATAAAAAATGCAAGTAATCTATCTTTCCACACAACAGTGACAACAGGTCACTTAGATGTAAACAACAGGCCGATCAGATTGCCTGAAAACTCAAAAGGAGATACAAAAATTGAGTTTTTGGCTACAACGATAGAGAGGACTTTCAAAGTCACATTTTAGGTGAGCGAAAATAATGAAGAAAAGTTAGTTTGTGTATCGAGATAAAATTATTTATAACTTGAGTTTATGCCGATGCTGGCTTGGTCTAATAAAATGTGGATCTTAGTCCTACTACATAGAGGGACATAATTTTATAAGTAATGGGATGTTCAATACTATATTTTGAACTTAACACAAGATAAGAAACTGAACTTAATTTTTGCATTTGTTTGATATTTTGTAGATGATGACAACTAAAACCCATAATACATATCCTCTTGCATCTGTCTTAGAACAAAACAAGCTCAACGGTTCCATTTTTGTTGATTGGTTTCGTAACTTGAAAATTGTTCTAAAATATCAAAAGAAAGACCATGTCGTGGATTTACCTTTCACTATACCTCCCCCTGTTACTACTTCTCATGCTGAGATGGATCAGTATGAGAAGAGAATCGATGAGACTAATGAGGTGAGTTGCCTTATGCATGTATTTATGATACCCGAGATTCAAAAATGCTTTGAGGATTGAAAAGCTTATGATATGATACGCGTGTCAGTTAGTGGCCTAGAGCACCAATCAGTTGATGGTGCACTTGTTAGTTTCATGTATACTGAATTATGTATATCATTTTATTCCTTGAGTTTTGTATATGTTATGGATCATTTGGGTTGAGGACTTAAATTGTGGAACTCCATGAATTAATGTATGATCATGTTTCACAAATCATTGTTACGGCGTAGCTATTTAATCACATGAAATATGAATTTATGGGGTACATAAATATTGTACTTGACCCATATTGACTTGTGTATGGATTGTGCTTGTGCCATCAGTAAAGTCATAAAGTATTAATTTAGTTATCTGAGATTCATAATTCTGGGTGAAAAATGTGTATTACTTGAGGTTATCAAACGCTTCTTTTAACCAAGGGGTTATAAAGGTAAGTTTTTGCACGATTCATGCTAGAAGTTATGAATTATCAAGATGATACTTTTGTCCATCTCATCTTAGATGAGATTATTAATATCCCTTGGCCCCTTGATGTAGTAATAATTATTATGCATGCATTTGTGATTATGGTCAATTATTAACAATTATGTACTGAAGATCAAGAAAGTAATTAATGGTCAAGGATGACACATTTCTACACTCGACATTAATTATTGGATATTAAGTGATGAAAGAATTAATACTAAATGAGATTTAAGAATCACGATTTGTCTGTATGTGATCGGATCATAATACATTGCTAGATGCAACTTATGATTATAAATTAAAGAGATTAATTTATTACTGATCTAGATATGGATCCTACCTGGTCGTTCCATTTAACGAACTGAAGCATAAAGAATTTATTATGTGAGACATAATTAATTTCGCGAACGGATCGAGATCGGGTCAAGACGAATTAATTTGGATTGATTAATTCGATAACTCGGATACAAGGAAAAATTGAGCGTCGGTGGGATAGACTCAATTTAATTGAGCTCAGCACATGAAGGACAAAAAACGGGCTCGAATTTTTGACTCGAGCCCAACTTAAATAAATTAAATTGGGCAAAGTGGCCCAATGACTTAAAAAAAATGAGTTGGTCGTGAGACGAAATTTAAAAAGAAAGAATTTTTTCTTATTCTAGAAGCTTCCCGAACGAGTTCTCGAACAGAAGAAAAATTCTCCATTCTCGACTCTGACTTTTTGCGCAAACGTGGTCGCCAGAAACTAAAAGGTCTAGCATCCTGCTTCATTCTTCGGGGAGTGAACTTGGCAGAGATCTCCTACTTTGGAGATTTCTATGATTGATTGTGTTCGATTTTTGCTCAGAATTTTGATTGTGGCTCAAATTTGGTAAACTGAGGTTAGTTCTCTTAAATCCTTTCACCAAGAGCATGAATACATGTTTTACTTTGGTTATGATTTCGATTTGAGTGGATTTTGGGAATCTCGAAATTCAAAATCAAGTCTTGAATCCCAACAACGCGAGCTTAAGGACATGTTTCAAGAGCAAGCGCATTGTGAGGATATCGTATAGCTGAGAAACTCTTTGAATGTAGGATGACTGAAGGGGCTTCAATTAGTGCCCACATTCAAAAAGTCATGGGTCTTATAGAGCAACTTAGGAAGTTGGGCTCTGTTATCAACAAAGAGCTCTGCAGCGATCTCATTTTACATTCTCTGTCATTGAGCTTTTCCATGTTCATCATGAATTACAATATGGCAAAAATTGTTGCTCTCTACGGCTGAGACATCCATCAATCGGGCACCTGATGTGTTATCGTGTCAAGACAGAGCAGGGTGGTCAAGAAGAAAAAGGAAAGGTACAAGGGCAAGAAGAAGGTAAAAGGCAAGGGCAAGCCTACGGTTGGGAGCAAGAGCATACCCAAACTGAAAAGATTTTGATACCGACTTCGGACACTGTTTGCTTCTTTTGCAATGGCAAGGGAAACTTCAAACAGGAATGTCTGAAGTTCCTGGAAGAGCGGAAGATGTTGGGAACGTCATCTTTTTTAGGTACTTATATTTTTTAAATCAATTTTGCTTACATCTTCTACCTCTTAGATCATAGATTTAAGAGGTGGTGCTCATATTTGTTCAAATTTGCAGGCACTAAAAAGAATTAGAAAGTTGGCAAAGGGTCAAATACAATTCAAGTTCAGTAATGACTTGTTGGTTTTAGTCGTAGCCATTAGGGACTTGGAATTTATTTTACCAATGGGCTTATAATAGAACTTTTGAATGTCTATTGTGTTCCGTGTGCTAGCAGAAATATTATGTATATGTCTCGTTTAACTTCTATGGGATATAAGTTTGTTATGGAGGACAGATATTGTACCATTTTATGGAATGGTTTGTTTTATGCTAGTGTTTCATTATTTAATGGTCTTTATGTGACTAAACAAGGAATGCTCACGTACAATGTGAATACCAAACAACTGAAATTTAACTATGATAACTCAACCTTTTCATGACATTGTTGTTTAGGTCATATAAACAAGAATTGTATCAAAAGTTGGATACCCGAAGGAAATCAAGGGTACTACTTCTATCAAAAGTTGGATAACAAAATATTTGTTGCCCGACATGGTGCATTTTTGGAGGAGGAATTCCTCTTCAAAGAAAGTAGTGGGAGCAAGATAATTGATGAAATTTGAGATCTACAACTAGATACTTAAAGCCAAACCAAAGTAAAGAGAATTCCAAGCGAGGCTATGGAACAAGATGAACCATCAGTTAGAAGGTCAGGGAGAGTAGTTCGAAAACCTGATAGGTATTTAGTACTACATGAGATATTACTTGTCGGCGTATCGATCCCATGACTTATCATGAAGCATTATCAAGAGAGGATTCCGATTAATGGATTAATGCCATGAAATACGAATTGCAATCCATGAAAGATAACCAAGTGTGGGACCTGGTTGACTTGCCTGAAAGGGTAAAACCCGTGAAGAATAAATGGTTTTTTAAGAGGAAGACTGGTATTGATGACAACTTGACTATGTACAAGGCCTGTTTGGTGTCAAAAGGTTTTACTCAAGTCAAGGGAATTGACTATGATGAGACTTTTGCACCATTTACCAAGTTACAGTCAATTCAAATCCTTTTAGCTATTACCGCATTTCATGATTCTAAAATTTGGCATATGGATGTCGAAACCACATTCCTGGATGAGGTTCTGGAAGAGGATGTGTACATGGTATAACCTGATGGTTTTGTCGATCCTAAAATAGCTGAAAAGGTATGCAAGCTTAATAGGTCATGCATCTTAGACTTGGAACTTGATGTTCAATGACAAGGTCGAGAATTTGGAATTCATTAGCAACACAAAAGAACCTTGTGTTTATAAGAAATTGAGTGGGAGCTCAATTGTATTTTGGGTGTTATATGTCGATGATATTCTTTGATTAAGAACGATGTTTCTATGCTTGAAAATGTCAAGGCATCATTGAGCATTGTTTTCTCAATGAAAACTTGGGAGAGGCTACCTATATCTTGGGTATCCGGATCTCGTAGTAGATCAAAGAGACTCATTGGTATGAGTTAGAGTACATACATAGGAAATGTGTTGGAAAGGTTCAACATGCAGGATTCCAAGAGAGGTTTCCTACCTATGTAACATGATGTTTCTCTGAGTATGTCTCAGTGTTCTATGACACGTGAGCAACGAGAGAAGATGAACATGATTTCATACGCATCGGCGGTTGGGTCTATCATGTATGTCATGTTATGTACACGCCTTGACGTGTCTTATGCACTGAGCATAATAAGCCGATTTCAAAAGGATCCCCGGGACGGTCACTGGAAAACTGTCAAAAATATCCTTAAGTACTTGAGAATAACTAAGGATTTTATTTTGGTCTATGGTGGTGAGGAGCATCTCATAGCTACAGGGTACAGTGATGCCAGCTTCAAAAGAAACCGTGATGACTGAAAATCACAGACAGGTTATGTATATATGCTTAATAGTGGTGCCGTCTGTTGGAAAAATTCCAAACAAGACTGTACGACTGACTCCACCATTGAAGCAGAATATATAGCTACTTGCGAGGCAGACAAGATGGGGATATGGATATGAGAGTTCGTTGATGAGCTTGGTGTTGTCCCAGAATCGTACATGCGATGGAACTTTATTGTTACAACAGCAGAGCAATTGCGAATGCAAAGGATTACAGATCCAGCAAGTGCACCATGCACGTCAAACACAAGTATCATGTTATTCGGGATTGTTTTGAGAATAAAGACATTAAAATGTGCAAAGTTGGTTTGGATAACAACATAGCTGATCCACTGACGAAACCACTTCCTCCAGCACAACATGAGAGACATGTTGGTGCTATGGGTATACGATACATGAGGAATTGGCATAAGGGCTTATGTGTTTTGTATATGATCTCATAGGGTCTGGTACTTGGTACTTGATTATCTCTAATTCAAGTGGGAGATTGTTGGAATAGTGACCTAGAGCACCAATCAGTTGATAGTGCACTTGTTGATTTTATGTATTTTGAATGATATATATCATTTTGTTCCTAAAGTTTTGTAAGTGTTATGGATCATTTGAGTTGAGAACTTAGAGTGTAGAATTCCATGAATAATAATCAAAATTCTAAATCAGTCCTAAATCTTATGTCATTAGCAAGGGAACACTATATTACTATATGGACTAGCATGTGGATTAATGTATAATCATGTTTTACAAATTCTTGATACGAGGTATCTATTTAATCACATGAATATGAATGTGTTGGGTGCATAGTATTGAACATGACCCATATTGACTTACTATATAGATTGTGTTATTATCATCACCAATGTCAAGCAATACTAATTCAATTTAAGATATTCAAAATTCTAGATGATTAATGTATATTATGTGAGATTATCAAATGCTTCTTTTAACCGATTGGCTATAAAGGTATGTTTTCGAATATACATGACTCATGCCGGAAGTTATGACTTATCAAGATAATACTTTTGTCAATCTCACCTCATGTGATATTATTGATATTCCGAGTCCCTTGATGCAGTAATAATTTTTACGCATGCATTTGTGATTATGAGATAGTCACATATAAACAATTATGTACTGAAGATCAAGAAATTAATTAATAGTCAATGATGACACATTTCTGCGCTTTATAATTATTAACGGATATTATGTGATGAACGAATTAATACTAAAAGAGACTAAAGGATCACGATTTTTTCGTAATAAGTCAGATCTTAATGCATTGCTAGATGCCATTTATGATTTATAAATGAACGGAGATTAATTTATCATGGATCTGGATATGGATCCTACTATGTCGTTCTATTTGATGAACTGAAACATAGAGAATTAATTATGTGAGATATAATTAATTTTGCGAACGAATCGAGATTGGGCTGAGACAAATTAATCAGGATTATTTAATCGATGATCCGGAAATGAAAAGATAAATTGGGCCTCGGTGGAACCGACCCAATTTATGGCTACTGAGTTTGATTTAATCGGGCCCAACTTAATGAATTGAGCCCAAATAAAATTGATTATTTGGTTCGAATAATCAAGCCCAACGGACAAAATATAAAAATGCATGGAAAAGAATTCATGTGGGATCGAAGAAAAAAGATTTTTGTCTCCACTCGATCTTATTCTCAACCGAGCTCTCGATTGAGCCTCCACCTCCGCAACGCCGCTGGGATTTTGTTGTCGTCGCCGGGTCTAGCAGCCCGCATTTCGTTTGCCAAGGAGTGCACGAGTAGAGGTGTTCTACCTTGACGACTTTCGCGATTGATTGAGACGAGAAATCCTGTGACCAATCTTACGAGATTTCCAAAATTGAGGTATGTTCTTCAATCTATTCACCAAGAACATGTTTATTACACGTTTTATGAGATTTTTTTGTGTTTGTTCGGATTTTTGTAAAATCCAAAAATCCCAAAACTCTTCAAAATCCACAACTCCTCCAATATTTTTCACCACCCATTGCTTTGAGATTGGTCGATTCTATTCTTCCTGTAGAAAGAGATTCACCATTTCTTCCCCGATTTTGACCTCCATTGTGCACACAATTTTTTCCATGACATCCATCACAATTAGCACGCGATCAACCAAGAGGTTTTTCTTATTAGATGCATCGTTCACTACCTTCACGCATTTTCCAATTTTTACTGCAACTTCACTAAAAAATTGCTCATGCCAACAGGTAAGCGGTGTGTCATCGATGCATATCCACGTAGCCCGACCATTCTCTCTGCTTGTCACACCATCCCTAAGCCTTTGAATTCCCGCATAGTCCCAAACAGTCTCATCGGATAGTAGTTGGAGCTTTTGCGCCTCTAACTGGAGTCGGATGAGTATGCCCCCCTATAAAAGCGTAATTTATATGCTCCCATAGCCTGTTGTAAGTAGCTCACCTTCTATTTTTTCAATCCCAGTTTTCTGGTGGAGTTTTCCCACTAGGCATTCATTCAGTCACGTGAGTTCCTCTCGCTTAGGAGTGTATTGCATTTTTATCTTTACTATTAATGTCTTCCTTGATGGCACCGGATGAGGGACTGCTATAGCTAGGTAGACTCAGTCCTCGCTTTCCTTGCAGTCATGGCTACTGTTGGAAGCAATAAATGTTCACATGGATAATGGACATAATAATTGTTCACACTTGAGACATGAAAGAAAAAAGTATCTTGTCACGCGAAGAAAAGCAACACGCAAAGAAAAACTTGAGCAAGCATTTATTATTAGCATGCATGTTTAGAAGAAGTTTGTAGTATAAATATGAGCGAGTTGTAATGTAACGATATATCATAAATTTCTCTAATAACAAGAAGTTTCTTTATTTTCTCCGTTTCTCTCCATTCATATCTTACAATTTTGTATTGGACCAATTGTTTCAAACCCTAATGAATATTTTGTTTCCATCATTTTCGCCCCGATTCTGGCACCTTTATTGCACCTTCGATGCTATAACCGGTCCCAAAACGTAGCCTTTCTTCTTCTTTATCAGATTTGCTCCACATCGGACATTTTTCCAACCACCATGCGCCTCCACATGCCATCGCCGAAAAATGCAACTAGCGGCTATTTTTTGCTGTTTTCAGGCGTATCTAGCGTTGACATTGCCGGAAACCCCCGCCGTTGCGATGGTCGTGAGGAGAGATTTTTGCATGTAGGTCTTACGCCGCCGCTGCCAGAGCCCAGAGTCAGAATTTTTGTCTCGGTTTGCTCATCGCAATTATCCAATCGGTTTTAGTTGATTCCGTGTCATTTAATATATGTTGATGTTTTATCGAATTATGTTGAATTATTTGAATGGTTTTATCATATTTGCCTAAACTTTGGGATCCAATTAGGCATTATTGATGTTGTTTACGAATTGGATAATGATGATGAAGTGTTGAGACATGTGGATTTACATGTGATTGTGTTTTGTGGGTTGTATTATTGTTGTGATCAGTTGTCATTTGAGCGTTGTGTGAGGAATGTCAGGGACAGACAACCGTGCAATTAAGAAAGGATTGGAGGTCCTGAAGAACCTCAATCTTGAGGTGCTCGAAGCATTGGTAGGGCTCACAAAGGCACAAAGGGAGCGAATACCTCAATCTCAGCTGTTGTCGCTCTGATCAAACTTGATCTTCCACCGATCGATTTGAAACTTGATGGATTGGCTACATATCTTAGCTGGTCTCACAGGATTGAGACCATCTTAGTAGGACGAAACCTGAACGGCTTCCTGAAGGAATCAAGTAGTGACATCTCTTCCACCACGGAGTGGACAGTTACTCATGCCCATCTATATATCTGTTTTCTGAACTCAATGATTGCATCTGTTGCTTCTACTGTGGAAGGCCTTAGGACGGTGAGTGCGATGTGGGCTAGCCTGAAGACCTCCTATTCTTGAACTGAAAACCAGATGAGGGTATTGCAGCTTTAGCTGGAGATCAATGCAGAGGTACAGGGGGAGAAGTCTATTCATGAGTATTTTATTTGTTTGAAAAGATTGTGGGTTGAGATGGATCACTACAACCCGTTGTCCAACTATAGTGACTCAAAATGCAAAATGCGGCAACGTTTTGAGAAAGAAAGGACTATGAAATTCTTCAAAAATCTGAATCCAATCTCTCACTCAATGAGACCAGTTGTATTGTCCCAGGTCAAAATTCCATCACTGGATGAGGCTATTGCATCTATAATTCAAGCGGAGAGTGAAATAAAAATACATTCTACGTCGGGTGTAGTTTCAAGCGCAAATGCATTGGCTATTGCTAGTTCTCGGGTAACTGGGGTCCAGGGGGAGACTCGCAGTTGTTATCAGTGTGGAATGGTTGGCCACTTGATATAGTCTTGACCAAACATGTCCCGTGAAAAAGAGTCTGGAGGTAGAGGTAGAGCTCGTGGAGGCATGAGAGGTGGCTTTAGGGATGGTGGCCGAGGAGGCTATCTTGCCAATTTAACTGTGGATGCTGATGAGGAAAAGAGTAAGGGAATACCGTGGTCGTTGAGGAGGATAGAGCATTTTTTGACATCCTCCAGAGAAAAATCATGTGAGGATAGGTACTGATACACCTACCTCATATGACTTCTCTGATAATGTTGCTTTAACCTCAGGTTTCTCAGGTATGTATGACTCACTAGCCCTGGCTTCCTCTCCTACGGATGGCTCGTCGGATTGGATCATTGACTCTAGGCTTCTGGACATGTGACGGGTGCTGCTAAGGAGTTCAGCTCCTATAGTCCTTTAGCAAATCCGTTGAGTGTTAAGACAGCCGATGACACTGATCGGCTAGTAGTGGGTAAGGGTGCAGTGCATTGTATCAACACTTTGACTTTGTCCAAAGTTTTGCATGCTCCTTCATTTCCCATTAACCTCATCTCCATAAATACCATTAATAACCAATTAAATTGTACTGTATTATTTGATATACCTCAGGTGATCTTCCGGGAGAAGAAGACAGCCAAGGTACTTGGGACTGGGACATGGCGTAGTGGCTTATGGTATATGGAACAAAAAGGATTAGACCTGGAGGAGACAGTATTATGGAAGACCTAATGCTTCACCATAGGCTATTAGGTCATCTCTCTTTCTTGACTTTGAATCGACTTTACCCTCGCCTATTTGCTACAGTGAATAAAGAGAAGTTGGTTTGTGATGCTTGTGACTTGGGTAAGCATACCAAAAGTTCTTATGTTGGCTCTGGTAGTCGGAGTTCGCGTGCTTTTTATTTAATCCATTCAGATGTATGGGGTCCCTGTCCAACAGCAATATTCAATGGATTTCGTTACTTTGTGTCCTTCGTTAATTGTTGCATCGTGTTACTTGGCTATATTTAATGAAAAACAAGAGTGATATACTTGCCCGTTTCAAGGATTTTCACAAAGGAGTACAGGCGCAATATGGTGCAGTAGTCAAGGGGTTGCAATCTGATAATGGGACAAAATACACTAACAAGGCGTTCACTGAATATTTGTCATCACACGGTATTAAGCATCAAACTACCTGTCCATACATACCAGAGCAAAATGGGTTAGCTGATAGAAAAAATTGGCATCTTCTTGAGGTGACTAGAAGTATGATGTTCATCATGAATGTCCCAAAATATTTGTGGGGACAAGAAGTTCTTACAGGCACATTCCTGATTAACTGGATGTCATCTCGAGTGTTAGATTGGAAGTCTCCATTTCAAATCTGAAATGGTACAAAAGGGGACACGATTCAGTTGAGAAACTTTGGTTGTCTTTATTTTGTACAGGATAATAGGCTAGGGGTTGGAAAGTTGGATCCAAGAGCTATCAAGAGTGTGTTCGTCGGATACTCTGTAATCCAAAAAGGATATGTGTGCTGGAGTCCAATTGACCGACAATTGTTTGTGAGTATAGATGTTACATTTCGGGAGCATAAATCTTACTTTTAGCAGGGGTCCTATTCACCACTTGAGGACTTGTCTAGTAGTATTCGACGAGAGGGGGAGACTGTACATATGACAGAGATGAGAGTCATAATGATAAAAGGGGGGACATGTGATAGTACGAGTGGGAGACATTTATTTTCCTTTATCAACAGGTGAGTCGGGTGCAGTAGAGAGCAAGATTCTGAGCCAGGGGGAGAGGAGAGAGGAGACTAGAGAGGTTCTTGAGTCACCTGCTCTAGTCTCATGTCCAAGGTCCTTGCCTGATTCGACTCAGGGGGCACATTCATCTTCATCTCCATGTGACACTACTGCTCTCACTGATATTCTTATTCCTCCTACTGATATTCTTATCCATGATGTTACTGTTAGGAGAACCACTCGCAGCAATGCAGGGGTTCCACCAAACAGATATGGTTTTTCTCCTGAAAGGTTTCATCCCCATGATATTGCTAATTATATCTCGTACTCCCATATCCTTCCTAAGCATGGAGCATTCATTGCATCTTTGGACATTGTCTCTATTCCTAAGTGTTGGCAGGTGGCCAAAGCAGACTCGAGATGAAAAGCGGCAATGATAGAGGAGCTTGAGGCTCTCACAAAGAATAAAACATGGCGTCTTGTACCACTACCACTTGGTAAGAAGGTTGTTGGATGTAAGTGGGTGTTTATTGTGAAGCAGAACCACGAACATATAGTGGAGTGCTATAAGGCACAACTGGTAGCCAAAGGATACAGCTAGATGTCTGAGATTGATGACGATGAGACGTTTGCACCCATGTCAAAAATGAGCACAATAAGAACTCTGGTATCTATAACAGCGAATAAAGGATGGAATTTGCATTAGCTCGACGTGAAAAATGCATTTCTTCATGGTGATCTGGAAGAAGAGGTGTACATTGAAATTCCTCCAAGATTTTGCATCAGTCAGACTGAGGGTCAGGTTTCCAGACTTGAAAAATCATTGTACGGTTTGAAACAATCTCCTCGAGCCTAGTTTGACAGGTTCAGGAAGGCCATTGGTTATTAGTTAACCAATGCTGATCATACTGTATTTTTCAGGCATGATGAGAGTCATACCATAGTGCTAGCAGTATATGTGGATGACATGCTTATTACTGGTGATGATGAGAGTGAGATTGCAAAACTGAAGGTGAGACTGGGCAAAAAGTTCGAAGTAAAGGATTTGGGCCAGTTGAAGTATTTTCTTGGGATTGAGATAACTCATGGCCCCAAGGAAATTGTTCTATCCTAACAAAAATATGTTCTAGACTTGCTCCAGGAGACAGGTATGTTGGGTTACAAGCCCACAAAAATGCCGATTGACCAAAGGCTGAAGCTGAATGCAAAAGCAGGCGAGCCAATTGATAATGAGCAGTATTAAAGGTTGGTAGGTCGACTTATATACCTAAATCATACTCGACCGGATATATAATTTGCTGTGAATATCGTTAGTAGGTATATGCATGACCCAAGAAAGGGTCACTTGAATGCCATATACCATATATTGAGATACTTGAAGAGTGCATCGGGAAAAGGATTGATCTTCAGAAAGAATGAACATCTAAATATCGAGGGATATTGCGACTCAGACTGGGCTAACTGTGCTGATGATAGTGTATGATACGAGGTTTGAATTCAATTTTTTTTGATTGTGTTAACAATCAAACCACATATGAAATCAAACCCCAAAACATGTTTAATCCGTGTTCTAAAGCAAGAGGGAAGCTAAACTTACCTCAAATCGAGCCAAAGTCGAAGAACCTGTTGACAATACGAACAAAACCCATGACAATGTCATTCACGGAACCCCCAAAGTAGCAGGGGGTCTGTACCAAGAGCACTCCCTAACGAAGTAAACATGGTTGCTAACCCTTGCAAACGGCCAAAAAAATCACGGCTCGAAGAAGAAGAACTTTCTTTGTTCGGCCGAGATGAGATGAATCGAGATATCTGTTTTCAGTTCAAGCGGTCCAGTGAAAATGAAAGAGTCTGAAACTCTTATATCTTATATCGTAAAATTGCACTTTACGATTTGTAGTCATTGGGACAAAATATCCAAGGCCCAATGCACATTAATTCATTTTATTAAGTTGTGCCTAGTATTTATAAATTGAGTCGATCTCATTGAAACTCAATTTTTTCGTATTCGGGTTATCAAATTAATTAATCCTAATTAATTCATTTCGACCCAATCTCGATTCGTCCTCAAAAATTAATTATGTCTAACATAATTAATTCTTTATGTTTTAGTTCGTCAGATGGAGCGACCCATTATAATCCATATCTAAATCGATACTATCATAAGCGACATCTATAAATATATTATGATCCGATTTAATATAGATACATCATGATCCTATAATCCTATTTAGTATTAATTCTTTCGTCACTTAATATCCAATAATTAATGTCAAGCATAAGAATGTGTCATCCTTGACCATTAATTATTTTCTTGATATATCAGTAATTAATTGTTAATATATGATTATCACATAATCACAAATTGCATGCATAACAATTATTACTGCATCAAGGGGCCCAGGGATATTAATAATCTTA
>JAOWBN010195559.1:0-15280 GCA_028565015.1 Pinguicula moranensis
GCCGTGCGTGGCGATTGGCGGACGCACGAGAAGAACTGCGGGAAGCTCTGGTTTTGCAGATGCGGATCCGATTTCAAGCACAAGAGATCACTCAAGGATCACGTGAGGTCTTTTGGACAAGGGCATTACCCGGAGTTTGCTCACTTTAGCCAAGTAGAAGAAATGGATGAGGAGAGAAATAGCCATTAAACATGGGAATATGTATTAGGAGCGGTGGCATTGTGCTTCTTACCGATGACTAAGGTTAATTAAGGCGTGGAGTTAGAGAGTCTGGAGGGGGCTATCGCCTCCCTAGTTCTGTTTTTAATTTCATCTCCAAATTTAGGAATTTTTAAAACTCGTTCTGGATTGATTCAGGGATGGATCTAGGGGGTGGACTTAGAGAGTCTGGATGAGCGTACAAATAGGTATTTGGAGGCCTCCTCAACAAAAATCTTAATTTTAGTGTGTTTATTATTATTGTTAATTTCTTTTCTTTCAGTTTTTTCTACCTTTCAAATATCAAAATCAATTTTTTGTTCTCCCTCCCTAATATTATTTTAAATTTCATGTCAATATTTTGGATTTGTTTTAAGCTGGCCCATCTTTGAATTTGCATTTGGCCCTCCCCTATTCCGTCCTGTATTGATTCAGGGATGGATATATGGTGGGCGGCCGCCCCCCTCAAAAAACCTTTTTCTTTACTACTTTCTTAGCTTTCACCTCACTCAAATACGAAAATCAAACTTTCGCCTCCTCTTTGCTGTCTCTTTGGCATTTATTCATTAGCATGTGTCCTGAGATGGAGAGACTGGGAAATAGTACATTGACAGTCAGGGTTATATGAATTAATTTCCAAAGTGGCTGTCCAAATTTCAGCCTGATTAGTGTAAACCAAACCAAACCAAACATACCCAGTAATGTCTCTGTTGCAAATATATTATCTCAATGTGATGGGCAGAGAGATGAAGATAAGAGAATTAGATAGCAATGACTACAGCAATACACAGGCTTAGTCAATTGAATTCAGCCCCACCGAGCCAGCTGCAGATATATCTGCAAAGTGGTACAGCCCTCAGAATCTACTGTTCAACGAGCTTGAATTTTTCCTCCATCAGACAGTGTGGTAGGTGAGAGAGAGTTGATGATGAGTCTTGTTATTGTTTTCTTGCTTTTTGATTTTTCTGTTTATCCTTTGTTGCTTGGACTAGCAGTAGTAACACTTTGATGGAAGACTTTGTCAGTGTGTAAGAAATGGACCACTGGAAGTTTCTGTTTCTGGGGTTTCACCCGTAAGGATTGCCTTTTTGCCTTTTCAGACAAACAACAACGAGCACATACTACATAACATGAGGCAGAGACACTGTGCTTTCATTCTATAACCCTAATGCCTTACAATTATTGATACATATATTATTTGCTGTGTGAATGTATAGTGTCACCATCCTCTCAAGGCCCTTCTAGCTTGCCCCTAGTCTATCCACAATAGGGTTCCTTGAATTTGATCATCCGTAGGTTTTGTGTGCAGGCCAAATATTGATGAATTTGGCCATGTGCAAGTGAAATAAAAAATTTCAATTCTTCATTAAATTACTGTTATTGGTTTCTCTATATTTGACAGAGTAGTATTGAAATTGACCTAACACGGACTGAGGTTATTCGTACATATTAGTGACGTCTTCTGGACCCAAAAGAAAATAAATTCTTCAGTTTTTGTGATGATAGAGTAGATTGGGGATACAAATATTTTGCTGAAAAAAGTAGATAACGGAGATGAAAACCACACACTGAATAACCAGAAAATAGGTGAGGACCGAAACTCTGATAAAGGCATTATTATCCTAATCAAGATCTCGTCAGTTTTGCTGAGAGACATTAAGACAACTCTGATAGCTTTGAACAGCGCCAATTGGAGATGTAAATGCACAATGTCGACACTGGACTGTGGAACCAAGCAGCCAAATCAAAAGCAGGATAAAATTGTTATAAATAAATAGACACAACATTTTTGTAGGTGAAATACCAAAAACTTAAACCCATTAAGCCCATGGTGACTCGATCTTGATGTAAACGCACAACATTCTTTTTGGTTCACTTTAACCTCTGAGATCCAAGTAAAAATCTCAGATTAATATATTCTGGTCAAAGAATTATTTAAGCAGAATGGGATTCACTAAGCACAAGCACAACCCCTAAGAGATTCCTAATAAGATAGTCCATTTTTACTAGTATCGAGTCTGATTGATCAATGTTGTTGGGGCCATGTTCCACGGGCTCTATGATCCGCGCTTGGCACGATCCATGTGTTGTGGGCGCCGTGCATGGTCCTTATAAATTAGTTGGTTATTCCGATAATAAAAAAAATGTTGTTTGTTCCAAAAAAAAAATCACCAGCATACTAATTTGGGGCGTTTCATTTCCATTAAAAGGTTGTGATGGTAAAGTCAAAGTTGGACTCTATGTGGAATCTTTTTAATACAATTTTTAATGTTCCTTTTTTTCTTTTACCTGTGGGTAGGGTAACCAACCAAATGTTGGTGTCCATTAACTAAAAAAAATGGTTGGTGTCCATGAGGCTAAACTTGTCTTTACCCATGTGATAGCTATTATGGCTGGCCCAATTCTAAATTGATTAGACCAAGCTTATCCAAAAAAAAATTGATTAGACAAAACAAAACAAAGAACAAGTTTCATTGTCCGATTTTTCAGTTTCAAAAGTCACAGTTAGTATTCAATAGATCCATTTGGTAGCATAATAAAAGTAATCCTGCATTTTTAATAATTATGTCAGGACTGAAAAACATACAAGTTTTGTACATAACTTCTGTCGGTGTTTCGGATAATTAGTAAAAATTGAGAAGTGTTAGGTGATACATTAGATAACTCTGTCATATTATTAATTTATCTATTAATTTACCAAAACAACCCTATTCATAAAAAAGAACAAACAAATCCCAACTCCAATGCAAACAGATTCATCAACTAGTTTTAAATGAAGAGCATCTTTATCTATGGTCGAGTAAACAGCAACTCAAGGGATCCCCATTTCATGGACAGTCCTAATCACTATTTGAATCCATACTTTAATATTTTAAAACCATATTTTTTTTTCTTCACCTGATGTCGAGCTTTTATCTCTATTGACTTTCTTCCTATATCCAACAAGTTCCACCACTTGAGCCTCCAAAATAAGAATTGACTGCAGTTACAGAATTTGCATATTCTCCAGCTGCTGAAAATTGAAATTGCCGGTTTTCTAGAAACGGTAGGCTACTAGAAATTCTTTCATTTATATTTCATTTTTTTTGGGTATGTGGGACATTTCTACTTCCACCATTTTCTTTATTTGTCGGAATTCATCTTCTAAGGTCAAACATAACTGAGGCTATGTTTTGTACCTCTAATTTTTTTTGCTCATTTTGCTTCTTTTTTTTGTTCTCATTTTGAAATTTTTAGAGTATTTGAAAAAATTATGAATAAATAGAAAAAATTATATAAATAGTGTGTGCAGTCAAATTTTTCAAAATAATTAAGTAGTGTTTGTAATTAAAATTTTTAAAATAAATTTAATTTATTTACTAAATTATCATTAAAAGGAAAAGGAAAAAAAACAATCTCATACCTACTTCAAAAAAAAAGATTTGACTGAAAAAAAAAAGAAGCAGAAACAGAAGTGGAGTTTTAAAACACTAATATTAAAATAATATTTAAAAAATGAGAAAATCTAATTTTTAAGAGGTACAAAATAGATGCCGAGAGATATAGCAAATAAAATAAGGTTATAGTTCGAACTTTAGGTATCCAAAAGAGAAACCTCTTTGGCATATCAAAAATTTAGAAATAAGTGAATTAAAGGAGATACAAACACAAGTTACTTTCATGCTTGTGTAACACAGAAGGCTGGCAGGATTAAAAACGTTTATGGTTGATGGGGGTATGGACTAAGGAGGTTCATCAAGTTAACAGAAGGGGTAAGGGATTCATTTGAAAAATATAATTGATGATTTTTTTTGGTAACCGCGGGGTATCCGACTACACTCGTAACCGACTAATCTTCGGGGGTCCTGTGGACAACGCTCACAACCCACAGACCGGGCCAAACTCGGGCAGAGAAGTGTATATCCACCCAGGGTCGTGGCCCTGACGCATTATTAATTCCGGATGGGGTGGGATTCGAACCTCTAGCCTCTTGGCAAGCCAGGATATCATGTGTTTTCCCCACTGGTACCATCAAAGAATCCCATAGTAATAGGGTAATGATAGAAGGAATACATGCCACATTTATTTCTGTCTCACCTAAGGTTACTCTAGCTCTTCTGTTGGAGGACTATCGACAAATTTCCATAGTCAATAGTGCCTGTAAGGTAGTAGCTAAGCTATTGGCAAGCAAATTGAGGTAAGTTATTAAGCGATTGATTTCACGAAAGCAAACTGCTTTATTAAAGGGAGAAGTGTTGGAATATGGGCTTGAGCCCATACTCTAAAGAATTCTTTAATTTAGGGTTGCTCCTAGTTTATTTACCAATTTTATCATTGTAGTAGTTTATATAAACATGTGTACTCTATAGTTTTGGTATAACAATAACAGAAAAGGTTTTCCTTCCTAAATTCTATTTGGTATCAGAGTCAGATTACCCTAATTTGTTTGCCACACTATTCACCGCCGCCACACTATTCATCATTACTGTTCATCGTTATTGTTTTTCTACTGCCCAGAGTTCTGTCGCCCTCGTCTTATTTGTGGAGAAATGTTGTAATCTCCCTTTTATTTGTTGTGCTATCTTTTGTCGACATCTTTTTTATTTGTTGATTTGCTGATTGGTGTGTTTCCCCGTGGGTAATAATGATGACTACTGGTTCTAGCTCAAGATCCACGGCTGCTGTTGGCACTTCAAGTACTCCTACTGCCTTTCGTGGCAAGTCTACCCATCCTAATTGGATTCTGGACTCCGGCGCCAACAACCATATGAATGATGAGTTATCCATTTTTTTTCTCTCCATTTACTCCATAAATGAGTCAGTTCGTATTGCTGATGGGTCGTTCATCCCCATAAAAAATACAGGAACTGTTTGGTTATCCCCAGATATTATTCTCTCATCTGTTTATTATGCCTCCAAATTGGTTTGTAATCTTCTATCTGTGCATCGCCTCACTTATGAATATAACTGTGTCATTGTGTTTTTGCCTCATTCTTGTTTTTTACAGGACCTACATACGAAGAAGATTTTTGTCAAGAAGTATGAGCGTGGGGGACTCTATCACTCTGGCGACCACACATCTACCAAGTTATCCTGTTTTTTGCAAGCCTGTGTTGCCTCATTTTCTTTTGTTCTGTCAGATTCTAGTCAATGTGATTTTTCTCCCAAACTAATTTATGGCATATGCGTTTTGGCCATGAAAACTTTCAGTATCTTTGTTGGTTATTTCCTGAACTAAATAAACTTGCAATGTTCTCATTTTTATTGTGTGATCTGTCAATTATCTAAACATACCCGCATATCTTATCCTCCTCACATGCATCGTGCATCCCAGGAATTTGATATCATTCATTCTGATATTTGGGATCCTTCCCCAGCCACCTCTTTTTCACAACACCGTTATTATGTTACCTTTATTAATGACTATGCTCGGTGTACTTGGGTTTACCTCATGAAAAAGTAGTCTGAAGTATTCTCTCATTTTCGTACTTTTTTGCAAATGGTCAAAACTCAGTTTAATACAGTGGTGCGTCATATTTGTTCTGATAATGGGCGAGAATGTATTTCTGATGAGTTCACGACCAAATTGACTCAATATAGTATCCTCCAACAACTTACCTGTACCTATACTCCTAAACAGAATTGCGTGGCGGAATACAAGAACCGTAATCTCATGTCTGTCGTTCGGTGTCTTCTTCGAGGTATGGAGGTTTCTAAGTCGTTTTGGCATATGGTTGTCCTTACTTCCTCTTATCTCATCAATCGGACCCCTAGTCGTGTCTTACATGTTAGAGCACCTTTGCATCTTCTTCAGCCCAAACCGTGCTTTTTCTCTTTAGTCCCACGGGTGTTTGGGGTTACTTGCTTTGTCCACAATAAAAGTCCGACTCGGACTAAACTCGATGACAAAGCAATTCAGTGCATCTTTCTTGGTTATTCATCCATGTTTAAGGTTTATCGGTGTTACGATCTCCTTACCCATCATTTTTATCATACCACGGATGTTACTTTTTTGGAGAATGTTTATTTTTCAGGTACTTTCGTCTCTCCGGTCAACCCCCCACCTTCAGTCGTTGAGATCCAACCTCACTCAATCCCAATATTTGACACCCCTTGTATCCTAGTAGAGGATCCATCTTCCCCTCTGGTGCCACCTCTTCAGACCTATGCTCAGTGTCTGCGCTTCGCTGCACCCCTACCAGAGTCTTCGTCGGATTTAGGTACCATTTCACCACCATATCCTACACCCATTGCTCCACGAAATCCCTCTCGCACTCGGCACCCTCCTGATCGCCTCACTTATACTTGTTGTACTGACCATCCTATTTTCAAGTGTATATCTTACCAGGATCTTTCCAAATCCTATTAGTCTTTTCTCAGTGCAGTTGATTCCATCACCATTCCCCAGTCTGTCCATGAGGCTTTCCAAAATTCTAATTGGGTAGCTGCCATGAATGCATAAATGGAAGCTCTGGGCAATCACACGTGGGATCTTGTGGATCTTCCACCGGGCACTCGTACTGTTGGGTGTAAATGGGTGTTCAACGTCAAGTATTTGGCTGACGGCTCGGCTGACAGGTATAAAGCCCATTTCATGGCCATGGGCTTTACTTAGGTACCTGGTCATGATTTTGGTGCTACTTTGCCCTTGTTGCGAAGATGGACACAATTCGGTTAGTTATGTCACTAGCTGCATCTTACTCTTGGCCTTTATATCAGCTTGATGTAAAAAAAATGTTTTCCTTAATGGAGACCTCTATGAGACTATTTATATGGATCCCCCACCGGTTTTTAAGGTTGAGGGGGAGTATTTGGGAAATGTTTGTCATCTTAGAAAGTCTCTCTACGATCTGAAGCAATCTTCTCATGCATGGTTTGGTCACTTCAGCGATGTCATTATCACCATGGGTTTCGCTCGCTGTCAATCTGACCATACATGCTTTATTCGCCATAACTCTACAGGTCAACATATTATTATATCAGTCTATGTGGATGATATATTTATTAGAGAAGATTATGCATACAGTATTGAACGGGTGAAACATCATATTGGAATGATATTTTATGTTAAGGATCTTGGCGCCCTCAAGTACTTTCTTGGTATCGAGGTGGCTTGCTCTCCTCACGATATCTCCTCTTCCCAGTGAAAATACACGTTGGACCTCCTTCATGACACGGGGATGCTAGGGTGTAGGCCAACCTTCTCTTCTATGGATCTGAATCAGAAGCTATTTGCTGATAAGGGAGAGCCATTATCAAATATGGCATGTATCAACGACTTGTTGGTTGCCTCATCTATCTGACGAATACACGACAAAACATTACATTTGCAGCAAATGTTGTCAGTCAATTCATGCATGCACCAAGGACAACTCATTTGGATGCTTCCTACCATATTTTATTATATTTGAAGACATGCCCTGATCTAGGGTTATTCTTTAAGGCAGAAGCTCAATCTGGCTTTCTTGCTTCACAGATGCTGACTATGTTGGGTCAAAGAGCAATCGTCAATCTACCTAAGGTTTCTGTACTTTCTGTGGCAATCATCTTATTTCTTGGAAGAGTAATAAACAGGCGGTCGTCTCCCAATCTTCAGCTAAGGTCGAGTATAGAGCTATGGCACAGGGGACATGTAAGATATTGTGGCTTCGATCTCTTCTACGGGAGTTGGGATTCCCAGTTAAGAATTTCTCTACCTTGCTGTGTGATAACAAATCAGCGATTATGTTGTCCTTCGATTCAGTTCTCCATGAGAGAACCAAACACATTGAGGTGGATGTCCATTTTATTTGAGAAAATGTCTGATCCGGTGTTATTTCCCCAGAGTTCATAGTCTCACGAGACCAGACTGTTGATGTGTTCACAAAGCCAATCAGCCCAAGCCTCCTGCAAACATTCATTCGCTAGCTTGGGCTCACTGATATTTTTGCCCCAACTTGAGATGGAGTGTTGGAATATGGGCTTGAGCCAATACTCTAGAGAGTTCTTTAGTTTAGGGTTACTTCTAGTTTATTTACTTCTAGTTTATTTACCAATTTTACCCTTGTAGTAGTTTATATAAACATGTGTACTCTATAGTTTCGTGAGAATAATATTAGAAAAGGTTTTCTTTCCTAAATTCTATTGCAAGAAAGATATGTAGATGGAAATTCAAGTAAAATTGTCTCCAAGCAAGTTCAGAGCCAAGTAAGTTTGTTGGGTCACGGTCCCAAGTTGTCGAAATTGGATCCTCACTGACCAGACTTTTCTCGGGTTTGGGTGAAATTACAGAATTATACTCCTAAATTTCAGTAAATTACAGGCCCCAATTTGATTCCCCAAACCCTAATTTCCCAATCTCAACATAATTGGCTGAAAGTACCAAAAAGCCCCAAATCTCCTTCTTCCTCGACTTCCTGCTTACTCCTAACTCCCTAGCCCTCAATTTCTCCGCAAAGACTAGGCCAAAACCTCAATTGCCATTCACCTAGTCCAAGTTGCCGATCGCCGATAACTGGGCATTGTTGTCCCTACCATCTATTGTACATTCAATTAGCGACAATCCGTCAGTAAGTTCAGCGACTCTTATACTTTTGAAATTCACAATTCTTGTGGTGAGTCAAAAATGGCACCGAAATTGGTAAAAGTTGCACCACCAAGGAAGTTTCAAGGCGTTAAGGCCCGGGAATGTTCTCCAATGAGATGATGTTGAAGGTCAACGGAGGAGGTCGAGGTCGAGGATGAGAAGGAGATTGTGGATACACCACATGTGGAGGAGAATGACGATGAGCAGAGTGCAGTGGATGGAGAGTTGCTAGTAGTCCAAAGAGTTGTGAACGTGCAAGCTATAGAGAATGAGCAAAATCAAAGAAAGAATTTATTTTACACCCATTGTCACATCAACAATAAGGTATGTAATGTCATCATTGATGAAGAGAGTTGTACAAACATTGCTAGCACACACTTGGTGGAAAAACTAACCTTGGATACCATGAAGCACCCACGACCATATTGGCTTCCGTGGCTGAATGATTGTGGAGAGATCAAGGTAACAAAGCAAGCTTTGGCTTCATTATCCATTGAAAAATATGAGGATGAGGTGTTGTGTGAAGTTGGTCCCTATGGACGCATGTTACTTGTTGCTTGGGAGACCATGATGGTACAATTTGAAGGCTACACATGATGGCTTCATGAATAGGTATTCCTTTACCCTTAAAAGGAAAATCTATTACACTTGCACCTTTATCACCAAAACAGGTCATGGGGGACCCATTGGGATTACGAAAGGTGAGAGAAAAAGGTTAGCTGAGCAAAAATAAATAGGAAAAATATGAGAGGAAAGAAGAGGGGGGAGAAAAAGAATGAGGGGAGTAATGAAAAAGAAGTTCTTTTATCAATTAACAATCTCGTCGGTTCTTTGTCAAGCGAAGTTGTTTCTCTTTTACAAAATTTTTAGGATGTTCTACCTGAGGAAGTACCCCAAGGTTTGCCTCCAATTCGAGGGATTGAGCATAAGATTGGTCTCATTCTGAGAGCATCCATTCCACGTCAGCCCGCTCAAGTAGATAAGTTGTTGGAGAAGGGATATGGACGTGAAAGTATGAGTCCATTTTTGGTTCAAGGTAAACAAAAGGTGGTGAATGGTGTATTGATCCAAAGGTATGATACACTTTCTTTTTGGATACGCCAGTGCTTGGCTTCAAATACATTAAGGAGTTGTATGCCCATGATTCTGATCTTGATGATCTATTTCATGCATATGAAAAGGTAGCGCTCAGCAAGTTCTATGGGCATGATGGATTCATAGGTCAAAAAAGTACATTGTGCAGGCCTATGTGTTTGGTGTGCAAATTCCTTATAAGACAATTTTATGGGTGATCTGAATCAAATAGTATATCTTTACTTACATTATTTCATAATGATTTTCTGTGATTTACACTCATTTCAATATTATCTAATATTTTTATGGCATGATTTATGCTTGGGTAATGTTCTATGTGCAGGTAATGATCATTGGATAAAATTGGTGATTTTTGAGTGAGGCACGAGCAAAATTTTCATTGTTAATACCCAACTTCAAAAAATCAGAACTTGAGATAGGAGTATTCAATATAAATGTACAAGACACACATGCAAAGGTTGGATGAAGGAAAACAACTCTTAGGAAGAACACTTTTTAAGATTCGGACACTAAAGGGAACAAAATCGAGCTTGTACTTCAGTCAGCAAAACTGTCCAACAACTATTCTGTTCTGCGCAGTCTAAGTCGGTGGGTCATAAATCGATATTCAAATATCAAATTGTGACGTGCTATATATCAATGGAAAGCGCCAACAATGTATCACATCTTTGTAGAAGATGCCTGCTCATATTTTGGCCCAAAAAGAGATGAAACATTGCATTGAAATCGTTAACAAGACACTTTCCAGGTTCAATGCATCAGCAAATGCCAAAAATCAAAGATTTCGAACTGGATCCAGATAAATATGAGCCAACTTGATGATCTTATCAAAGATAGCATTTTTTAGGCTCACATATACAAAGACTTGAGAATGAAGTTGAAGATTGATATCAAAAGCATAAAATTTATGAAAACAAGTATTCACGTGTTGAAGTTGTTTATGACTTTAAACCATTATCGCATTTGAAATTGACTACTTTACTATTGAGTGAATGCTTGAACCTAGGTGGTGAAAGGAAGGCCATTTTTGTAAGTAGGATTCATGAGAAGGCCTACAAGATTGGTACAAAAGTTAAGTATGGTGGTCATACAAGCGTTAATGTCACTGATGAGTTTTCGTTTGATGTAGGTGCTGATTTCAAGACAAATCCTTCTCAAGAGTAGGAAAATGATGCAAAATTCCTTGCACCACACATAACCATGGCGACACAACCCTTGGCATGGTCCAATCACAAGGCTAAGGACAAAGAATTTCAATAAAGAACTTGTTAGGCTCATAAAAAAAGGCATTGAGCCATGAAGAATCAAGGAGGGGGCGGCCCATATAATTCAGAATGACCTAGTCCACATGTTGGAGTGTGTGAACACATGCATGCACATGCATGTGTCCATTCTAGAAGGCCGCTGTTAAGGCTTGTATTTGGGACAAGGGGGCACTGTCAAAGCGCATTTATGTGGTCAAAGAAACCAAAGGACATGAAGGTTGAATGCCTTGGTCTTACCTGGGTCCAAGACAAGAGTAGTTGGAAGGTTGATCAAAGCTAGACCAACTCAAGACTCTTCAAAGCGTCGGTCACACTTCATTAAATGTTTATGAACCTTGACTAGATTCATGAATGTATCTTGTTGCCTATAAATAAGCCATGGACGAATTCTTGTAGCTTAGCTTTTGTTGAATTTGAATGTTTATGTGAGACTAGTGTTCCCTTTCACTTTGTCTTATATATTCTCACTTGAGTTTAGTGGCGACTTATTTTACAAGAACTTATCTTCTACATCTTGGTTGGGACAAGTTCTCATCAAGGGTCTTTAAGTGACGTTCTTCTTTTAAAAAACAAACTGTAAGCTTGATTCGCACCTCTTTATTGGTGACGGGTCAAGTACTCGAAAAATTTGTTTAATTCAATCATTGGATTTTTTAACCACCAATCTTTGGTATTGGGTTTAGTCATAATTATTGGCTAGATTCATATCAATTATACCAGCAGATCTTTTGTCCCTCATTGGAAGGGTTGGCCTAACCTTACCCCCGCACTTATTATCTCTAATTGCATTGAAATCTCCAATGACCGTCCATGGGTGATTTCCTATTTGCAATGTTTTCAAATACTTTCATAATCCTCTTCGGAGAGTGTACTCATATCTTCCATAGACAAAAGTAACCAGGGGCACCTTGTTAGGAATTTGCTTAATATTAAATTCCTAGTATTTGATTTGAATTAATATTCTTTGTAAGAATTCTAGCAGTATTAGAATTTATGCCTATAAATATGAGATCTCTTAACTATTTGGGTTGAGAAGAGAGACAGAAAAAGGAGAGAGGTTGGGTACGAGAAAAATAGAGAGATGTGAAACTTGGGATGTGGCTCTTTGTGTCTGCGAGATTCGAGAGGTTTTCTAAGTATTTTCTAGTTATTCTCTGTGTCTCTGTTGTATCATAACAATGTTGTTTCTTAGTGGATTGATTCACCTCTGCTCCCATGGATATAGGCTTTCAGACTGAAGCATGTAAATCTTGTGTAGTTGCCTTATTTTATTATTTCCGTTTTCACAAAGTCTGGAATATTCCCCAACAAATGGTATCAAAGTCAGGTTGTGAGATCTGGTTTGGGTTTCAAGATCTGCCATGAAATTGAGATCTTGATGATTTGGGATGAGATTTTTGTGATGTTTTGGGCACAAAATTTGTTAAAGAAAAAAAGGGAAGATTTTGGAGCAAATCTCCTACGTTGATCAATGTCGCCGCTAATTTGACCGTTAATTTCAGAAAATTGAGGACTCGGATCGTAATGATTTTGGTGTCGTTTGAAAGCTCATTGAAAGATGAACAAAAGCTCTGAAGTTTTGTGGTCATGTGTGATTGGAAAGGGTCCCGATTTCATCAAATTTGATGAAAATGCTGTTGTTCACGAAATTTGAAAGCAGACAACTTTGACCAACGATTGTCAGAGTTTTACAACTTCGATTGCGACGATTTTGGTGCCATTGAAAAGACCATGGAACGATGAAGAGAATACATAAGGTATGGTGATTGATTGTTTACTATATGAGGCGAATCATGCACAAAACTGTGCGTGGGTTTTTGGGATTTTGTTGGACATATTTTTTCGGACTATTCAATTGACTGAATTTTGAAGCAGTTTGTGGTAATTTGTGCGTTCTATTATATTTTGACACCCATGTTTACTTGGATTTATAATTGGGATATCTGAGAGAACAATGTTAACTGCTTGGTTATCTTCTGGTTGGTATGGCGATATAACCTTTGTGGTTTGTGTCAAGTCTACGAGCGGCTGAGTCGAGATGAAGGCAATCTTAACATTGCGGTTAACAGATCTTATATTGAGGAAATAAAAAATTGAAGCTAGACAAGAAGCCAATAAAAGTTTGGAATAAAAGTTCATGTAACTTGAAACCATGGTGGTTGATAAATCATTAAAGCTTTGAAGCTTTAAAGCTAGGGAAGCCAAGTGGAAACTTGTGTACTGTTGTAGATTGAGAACTTGTGTTGTTAATGGTGGCTTGAAGTGTCAGTTGGAGTTTCAAGATTGATGATTCACTCCGGTTGCAAGAGTGAAAGTGGTGTGATGAATTGAAGAAGAGATGTTCTCTTGTTGAGAAATGTTCGACTGTGTTGGAGACCATGATCGTGCTTTAAGCAAAAAAAAGAGTTTATGTATGATCAGAGAAATGCAAGTACTTATACTGATGTGAAGCTTGTTGGTCTAATGGGTATGACGATGATGTCCTCTTTTGTTTAGCAAATTCAAGATGAGCTTCGCTGGTGCACACCGTGGAGCTACCTCTGAGGGGGTGATCGGAGAAGAAATCAAGTTTTTTCGTGATATGAGATAATTTAAGTTAAGGAGATGATTGTTAGGAATTTTCTTAATATTAAACTCCTTGTATTTGACTTGAATTAATATTCTTTGTAAGAATTCTAATAATTTTAGAATTCATGCCTATAAATATAAGATCTCTTAACTATTAGGGTTGAGAAGAGAGACAGGAAAAAGTGTAAATTTCAGTGCTGAATTAATGAAGTTATTGGAATTTATACATCAAATGACGCAATACATCTTGGATCGCAATGGAAACAACTCTTTGAATAATTACATGGGTAAGACTGTGTATATCTGACCCCTCAAATCCCAACTTGATTGGGAATATATTGGGTAGGTTGTGTTTAAGAGAGACAGAAGAAGGAGATAGATTGAGTGAGAGAAAAATAGAGAAATATGAAACTTGGAATGTGGCTTTCTGTGTCTGCGTAATTGAGAGATTTTCTAAATATCTTCTAGTTATTCTTTGTATATCTGTTGTATCACGAGAATATTATTTTTTAGTTGATTGATTCTCCTCTTCTCTCATTGATGTAGGCTTTCAGACCAAAACATGTAAATCTCGCGTTATTGCCTTATTTTATTATGATTTTCGCTTTCAGAAAGTCTGGAATATTCTCCAACAAACCTGATCCTCTTGTTTAAAATAACCAGTTATAGCATGGTCAAACATACTCACTATTGTAAATTCCAACACCTCCTTCCAAAAAAAAACTATACGTTACCATTTACCGCTTCATTTGACACATAATATTGTATTTGAAGGAATTTTTAAGGAATTGACTTATCCTACCCATACGATTTACTTCCATAAATGGTTCACCGATAACAAAAAGATTAATATTCATTTTTTGAATTAAATTTTTTAAATGATATTTGACCTTCCGGATGCCTCTAATATTCCAAAATCCCATGCTATTCCACATGTATAATGCTATTTAAGGATATTGCGAGTCTACAACTACAATAATTTAAAAGGAAAACTTACCTGGGATACCTGGCATGTTTTTTTAAATGTGCCCTACTCTTGTCTTACACCTATTTTGCTGCGGTTGTTGATTGTTATCCAATTTATAAGCTTTGATTGCCCCTAGGTTACAATTACAGGGTTTGTCTTCTTTGTCCGTATCCGAGTTTGCCTTTTAGATTCAAACATACAATTAAACCATCAATGGCCACCGTAGTCCGTAGGTCGATGGAATTATCAAAGATATAAATTTAGTTTCTAAATTTACGAGCCTTCAGTACAGGTATTGGGCCGAATTGGCCTTCCCTTTCAAAACTCTCGGCTTCATCCTCTTGGCCCAAATCCACCACCATAGTCCGGCCGAACTCATAACATAATCCAATCCCAGATTTTCTCCTACTATTAAAACTTAGCAAGTATTTCCAATTAAACTACTTTCTATATCTGGTATTCTTTATCATGTATAACGCCATGTTATTACCTGCCCATACAGTTCAGAAAACGTTATCTTCACCCAGCAAGATTTATATTTAAGTGCCCATGTATTGCAAATCCTTCGAGAACAATACAATCTGAAAAACTAATGGTATCGAATAAACTGCAAAATTTAGGGTGTTCTCATGATATACAAGC
>JAOWBN010195570.1:0-15279 GCA_028565015.1 Pinguicula moranensis
AAAATACTTATTTCGTAAATCGAGGTGCTTATAATCCAATTATAATTTTTAGAAGGCTGCGCAAAACGGGCCCTTAGAGTCTATTTCGGAGCCACTTGGGAGCTGTGAACGGTGGACTAGTAATACAAAATATCTCAAGCTTGTTATTGATAATATTTTTTGACACACTTGGGACTTGGGTGTATGCTAGGTTTGCTTGCAAAGTCAACTCTGATTGAGTACTTCGTAGACGAGAACATGGTGGTTCTCTTGATTCAATCTACAATGATAAAATTGAAAAGAAAAAACAGATAAATAAGAAAACCAAAATACTAGTTTGCTTCCTTTGCTTCTTTTCTCCTACGAAAAAACACAACAAACCAAACATTAAATACGGGCAAATAAATCTTGCAACAAAATCAATGTAAACAAACAAACTCATCTGATAACTTGTCACTTGGATCCCATGTGACTATTAGTTGAGTTGAATATCTTGTGTGTGTTTTTATGATGGTGTTGACCAACCCTCTAAACGAGAAATTGGGTCTATCAATCTTCTTGAATTCTGTCGAGCTTGTTTTGGAGCCACTTGAATGTTGCGAGCGGTGGAATGGAAATCCAAAATCTCCCAAACTTGTTGACAATATCCTTCGACGCACTTGGATATATGTTGTGTTTGCTGGCGAAGTCAACTTTGATTAAGTCCTTTGTAGACAAGAACTAGTGTTGTGGTTCTCTCGCTACACTTGCAAAGATAAAATTGAAGAGAAAAAATAGATAAATAAGAAAACCAAAATATTATCTCACCTCTTGAGTGTCTCTACCTTTTGCCTCTTGCGGGTCTCTATGTTCTACCTCTTGTGCGTCTCTTTATTTAAAGAATCTAACTGTGAATTCCAAACAGTGAACTAGTAAGAAATGATATCAGGAAACTCTTTCCTTTTTCTGTTTATCCTCCAAGGTTTTTTCAGTTTATGCTCTGATTTTTGAGTTGAGTTGGATGACTTACGGCATTGGGGTTTGAACGAAAATTGAAACATACCAAAGTCGCTGTAGGGTTTCAAGTCTTTAAGAAAAGCAAACACCATCATAGCATGCTCAATTATTTCTCTGCATCATCCACAATATCCACCAACGTAGCTATCACATAGACACACAGATTTGTCACTACAGTCCCCAACCATCCTTGAGAGCATGCTAACCGATTATCTGTCCTCATGTAAAGAGCAATCAAAGATAAAACCAAATATAAAAGTATTGTGAACTGCACAATGCCCTCGAATAGACATTTTAGCATACACACCAAGAAGTAAGAGATGAACAAGACTAACGATGAAATCAACCCACTCAATACGAGACATTATTTGTTGTCTGGACAAATTTCATGAGGCAATGACTGCAAATGAGTGTGAGAGAAGCATTTCTCCTCCTTCCCCTCTCATTTTAAGAAAATATTGAAAGACCCAACTCCCTATTCACAAGCTAAACCTTCCCCTTCAAGAATAATTGTCTCCATTCTCTGAGTTCAAATGGCAGTATTGTCGGATGACCAGTAGAAATAGACTGCAGGTTTTGACTACCCATTATTTTAGTCAGTTTATTTGAATGTATATGGGAATTCTGTGAGTCTGTAGTATAGTTTGTATTAGAAGTTTGAACGGAGGAGAAAAAGAAAAAAAAAACATATCTAGTTGTTTGCCGTTAGGAGAGTTAGTTGTCAAGTAAAAATACAAACATATTTGAGTTCACAAAGGAGGATACTTGTTACTTCATTGGTATGTCGGATTACGGATTTACTTCTTAGAGAGTCTTCCACATAAAGATGATTCCTTATGAGCCTTTGTTTAACTTGGCTGAATCACAAATTTCAGCATGCCATTTGCTTCTTTACTATCATGTAAACTGAAGATGTGCCTTGTTAACAGGTTGGACCATTTTTTCTTCAGGTCACCTTTCTATTGGTACTTCAGATTTGTCCAATGCATCCAAGTTGTCTTCTCTTTTAGGAAGTGATAACTCATCAACTCTTGGCATAATTTACTTGATTTTTCACCCTCATCATCTAAATGAGCATGCTTTTCCTTATTGATAGAGGAATGCTCTAGCTCTTATGCTTTCATTGGCGACATCAAATGTCCGGTCTCAACAAATCGATGATTTCTTCTAATGAATTCCATATCTGCACTTCAGCTCTGGTCAGCGAGGTGGCCTCTGCCTTTTCAACGGGTGATTCCTCCAAGTTTGCCTGCGTAAAGATTGAAATATCAATAAATTGTAAAATACTAAACGGGAAAAACGAGAGAAACACTATATTTGTGATTGAATCTTACACTCCTTACATCGACTACCTTGTTTTATAGAGGTTTACTACTACGAACACATGAAACTACAATTAATACAAATGCACGCCTTGTTTGCACTTTGTTGACTTTGTTCGCACGCCTTGTCTGCTACATCTGACTTTGTTGGCCAATACTCCCCCTCAAGATAGGCGAAAGATATCAGCTAAGCCCTTCTTGTTACAAAGCCTCTCAAGATCTAGGGAACTAAAACCTTTAGTCAACACATCAGCAACTTATTCTTTCGTGATTATGTGACTCAGTTCCAACAACTTGCTATTTAATTTTTCTTTGATGAAGAACCTATCAATTTCCACATGCTTGGTTATATCATGTTGTACTGGGTTGTTGGCAATGCTGATAGCCGCTTTACTATCACACCACAATTTTAAGTTCGAATCTGATTCATCTTGAGTTCCACAAGTATTGATATTAACCAAATCATTTCAGCAACGCTCAAGGCCATGGCTTTGTATTCTGCCTCAGCTGTAGAACGAGCCACTACAGTCTGTTTCTTACTCTGCCAAGAGACTAGATTGTCTCCTACAAACATGCAATAACCGGACGTAGAGAAACACTATATGTGTTATTGAATCTTACACTCCTTACATCGACCACCTCGTTTTATAGAGGTTTACAACTACAAACGCATGAAAGTACCACTAATAAAAATGCACGCATTGTCTGTGACTTTGTTCGCACGCCTTGTCTGCTACTTTGTGGCCAACACAATATTTCAGCATGACTTAAATTGGATGATGGTTCGACCACATTCTTATTTTAATGAGAAGGATCCACATGGTCACTTCTGTTGAAGGGTGTGTTACCTATCTCTGTCTTTATCTTTGGATCTTCTTCAGAACCAGAATCAACAGTGCCCTCTTCCTTACTATCTATCGACTCTCTTGGACCACCGCTTTATTGAAGCTGTTTTATCTTTTAAAGGGCCAAGTTTTTCCGAATGATCTCTAATAAAAAAGGTCAAGGAGCGTGCATCACGAGCTGATGCTAGTTTTCCAGAAGAACACAACTGTTTTGACAAATGAAGAGCTAGTTCAAGTACTGATAAATTTGAGCACTAATATCATTAAGCCGGTAATGGAAGATTGACTTAGAGAACAAGCAGTCATGCATTAAGTATCCAAAATGCTTACCTCGATCAGTATTTATGTCCTCTGCTGAAGCTTCCTTGTGAAAAAACTGTAGAACATGTACCAAGTGAGAGTTGAGATTCTCAAAGCGGTGCTGATGGATTTTACACTGTGGGATGGAGATTTGACATCCTACTGAATACAAGGGGCGCTTCACAAGCTTCATGGGACAAATGGTTATGCAATGCCTGTCCATCTCACACCTCATTATGAAACCTTGGCAGTTCTGCTAGCATTTTAGAATTTTAAATGGGCAGATGGAACCATGATTTTCATTCTGAGCTGCACTAAAGGTAGCATTACATCCCTCGTTTGGACAAATCATAGTCCTAAAACAGTAACTTGGTCTATGGTCTTCCAGCTCCTCAGGAGACCTGAAGTTCATGGTGCAATGGTACAATCTTTTAAAGTCCACACTCTTTAGGAGCGTTTGGGCAACAGATTCCCTTCTAGTTAACAATCAAAATCCACTCCTCTCCATCTCCTGTACAAAATCATCTATCCCGTCTTCTCTTCTTTCACTCAGTAGCCACCCAGACACTCTGCTAAAGAAGTTCCTTTTGGAGCTGGCAAATTCATCAACGAAATCAGAGATAACATCGCAAGGGTCATCCGAGATTTGTGCACCAACAAGGACCACAGATTCTGCAACAAAATTCTCACTTCGTTGGATCAGATAATCCACCATTTCTCTTCTTATTTCAACAACCACTGAAGCCTGGCACTTAAACATCCACCCTGTGGTGCGTCGATGCATGCCGAGGCTAAACCAGGAAGAAATTCTGCAGCTATTTTACGAACTACATTTTCATCATGAAGGCCACAATGGAACAGCGCACCTCCTACTCTTTCTTCTTCAAGTGTCTCGGGTCAATTCTTTATCATTTGCAGGCGGATTCATGCTGCAAACAAGAATACATATTTAGGTGGTATCAATTTGATCATGATACGAAAAGAAGCTGTGATCAACCTAGAACGACAAGTCGACAACATAAAAGAGATCAGAGTCGAACAAACAGTAACCGGTAAAAAGTCAATGCATTGCCAGATCAATTGTGCATCGTTTTGTTGAAAAAGTCGATTGGTTAGCAAACTCAGGATAATTGGAGAGGCTTTTTGAAATAAATTCGTGAGGCCTCGATCCAAAGGAAACAATATCATCCAATGGTGTCTAAAAATTCTACACGTTTCCACCAATCATGAGATGAAAATGACGCTCTGATCGAACTATAACTACAATATACAAGAATACAACTTGAACAAATAGTAATCGACAGACTTTTAGAGTATTCTCTCAAATGGAAAAATCCCTTGAAATTGTATTTCAGCTTAAAAGTCCACATAAGGACACCGCTCACCCGAACATCCAAACACGTTAAGGAATATTCCACTGACGGAATGAACCCATTCACAATCTTCATATTCATCAAGTGCCATGTTCCAGCGAATGTATTTGATGAAATGTTCGAGAAAACATCTGCTGATATGAACCGTTCGAGACTCTCTTTTGTAATGGGTCGGCCAATAAGAAAGAAGATGAATATGAAGCCCATCCAAACCTAGAAAAATAAACCAATGGTGAAATCTTTAGGATAATCATACATGTAGTGACTGTACTGTCTGCTTCAGAACTCTACGGTAATGTATTTGGAGTAATTATGAAAAAGACGAAAGTGCAGTAGGATAAGTTCTAGCAAGAGTCACGTCTATGGATTGCAAGGCGAAGCCATATTTTGTATTTAGAGATAGGAGTGTTGATTCGGAATTCCGAACTCGAAATTCGGAAATTATTCGGAAATTTCAGAAATTTCGATCTGATTCAAAATTCAAATTTTTTGATCTGATCCGAAATATTTTCGGAATTCGGAAATCAAAATTCGAAAATTCGGAAATTACCCTTAATTCGGAAATCGGAATTCCGAATGCAAAACCTAAATTAGAGATGTGAAATATTAAATTAATAAAATAATAGTAATGAAAATAATAAAAACTCATTCAAATAAAAATAATGATTGGCTTTTTTTTATCAAGAAAATTAAATATTTTATTAAGAAAACAGCAAGTGCCAATTACCAAATATTAATAAGTGATTACTAAATGCTTATTTAAATCGGATATATGTTCGAGGATTCAAAAGCCAGTCCTGCATCTCGGTTATTGAATATATTCGCCCTTATTCAGGAGACTTGACATACTCCAGGATCTACTCCTTTTAAGGGTTGACACCGTTAGACAAAAAAATGTTCCATGCTTTTCATACACCCCACACTAGGTTGTGTCAAAAAGATTTTCACACTCTGCTAGATGAATAATCTCTACTAGATTTTTTATACTACGTCACATTCAAAGAAAATGTGTTGTAGGGATTATTCCTTTGATTGACAAAACACGCACCCAAGAGTAGGGAGTGTGCATATTGTCCCTCTCAAATGTATAATCTGTCAAACTTTGTAATTCTCTCTTGTGCTAGACACCACACGAAAGTCTGAATGCGCTTTGCGGAACCACTGCTCCAGTGTGTCGCCAATGTAGTATTTCCCTGCAAAGAAAGACCCATAAGCTGTATTAATTCCTTACATACAGAACTTACTGTGTAAATATGATTTTCGCTGTTTGGCAACCATCTCAAGGTATCCCGCATCTCTGGACATATAATATGTACCTGCAATAACAAACTCAAGAAAAAGAATGAGTAATATTTCATAGTCAAATAATGGTCAGTGCCAATGCTATATCCAAGATGGTTGATCACTCTGTGTATTCTGCTTTGGAGCTACTGTATTGGTTTTATTCGAAGCAATCAAGTATAATCGATCAGAGAAATTGATTGAGCATCCAAAGATTGTCCATATTGATGGCCAGAACAGGGTATCATCTTCGTTTCCTATTTGTCACTGTAGATTACTACTGAACCAATAGGCTGAACATACATGCTTACATAAATCTCTCCACCATCTCGACGTACGACCAGATGCAGAGATTATCATCCAATCTATGGCCAATCCCTCCGGGCACAAGTAGAGTGACTCTATGATCTTGCTGAGTAGAACATCTTGATCATTTAGGATTTTCCAAAACCATTTTCCTAGAAGTCTAGGTTAAATCGCTCCATATTTTTTTATGCCTTTCCACCCTGTTGGACATCTTGATAGAGTTTATCCCACTTAATCCAATGCATTGACTTCATCTTATATTCATTTTATCAACCAACTTTAGTAGATCTTGATCGAGCAATCCGCCTCCGCCGTTATTAGCAAAAAACCTAGAGTCTTGTGTTCTCTCCCCATAGGAATTCGTCTTGCAGTTTCTTTATATCAGCAATGACTTCCTTTGGGCCTTTGAATGACTATAGAAAGTATGTCGCCAATCTCATAAGGGCAAACCTGATGAGTGTTACGTAATCCCCAAATGCAAGGCAGCCTGTTCTCCCAACTCTTGAACTTCCTCCGAAAATTTTCAATTTCCCCTTGCCAAGTAATTATTCTTCCCAAGTTTGCCTCCAGGGGCAACCCCAGATAGGTTTGGGGCAGCTTGGACATGAGGCAGTTCAAGCAGCTTGCGCATACTAGTAGGTTAGAATCTAGGATGTTTATCCCCGTAATACTGCTTTTTGAGAAATTGACTTTGAGTCCTTATGCCATCTCAAAATATCTAAGAATATCTTTCATCACCTGCACATTTTCAATCATTCCTTGACATAAGAGAAATGTATCATCAGGAAGAGAAAAGGTGACAGAGGGTCACCCTGCCGAAGTCCCTGCTCTAGTGCAAAATCTCCTTAGGGACTACCATTCACGAGAACTGTGGCAATTGTCGAAGTTACGCCCTCGATGATCCAGTTTCTCCATTTTTCATAGAATCCATATTTCTCCAGCATCTTGAAAAGGTAAACCCAGTCAACTGAGACAAAAGCTTTTGCAAAATCCAATTTTAGTAGGAGGCCTCAGCTCCTTATATGCTTCATCATCTCTATGATCTCATTGGCAATAACTACTTCGTCCATGATCTGCTAACCTTTTATAAATGCCATCTGGAAGGAGATATGATCTTTTCCAGGGTCGTGCTTAGCCGGTTGGCCAGTAATTTGGAAAGGATCTTGTAAGCACTCCCAACTAATGAGATGGGACGGAAGTGCTCATTCCATTATAGGTTGTTTACCTTTGGCAATAGCACAATTTGCGCATAGTTGATCCCTTTTATCAACTGACTATTTTTGTGAAATTGCTATAAAAATTCAATTATGTCATTTTCAATGTTTTCCAGTACCATTTGATGGAATAGAACTTTAGTCCATCGGGTCATGGACTTTTATTTGATGCACATGATCATACTGTTTTCTTAATTTCATAAGCCGAAAAAGGTCTTGTAAGAAAACAGTTCTCAGTTGCAGTGAGGCAATTGAGCGTCGGGATAGTTAGTTCCTCTCTATCGTAGCAATCGGAGGCAAAATTATTTCTGAAATGTTCTCATATTCCTTCATTTACTTCAACGACCTTTTCTATCCATCGACTGTTGATGTTCAGCCCCTGTAACTCATTCCTCTGCCTATTTTTTCTGATTCATGCATTGTAGTACTTAGTATTTGCTTCACCTTCTTTTAACCGTGTCATTCTAGACTTCTGGAATAGGATATGATCCCGTCTGAGCAATCTGATTTGGAGTTCTTTTTTATTCTCAAGCAGTTGTTGCAACTCAATCACCGTCAGATCCCTTCATTCTGTAGTCACTTCTCGTGCTGCAATCGACTGCAGTATTTTCTTGTGCTGTCAAGAAGGGTTTGTTGATGAAGAAGATGATGAGGACAAAGAAGGAGATGGGGTGTGTTGGTATCTAAAAATTGGGTCGAAAGTGGGGGCTAAGATTGACGAGAATTTGCAGTTGAAGGCTAATAGGGAATAGAGTCGCGTGGACTTTGTTGTCAATGGGGTTTGGGAGATCAAATTTATGAGCCCATAGTAGTTTGATGTTTTTACTAAAGAATACTAGGATTGTTTGTTTGAGAACACTTATGGATATGAGGCAAATGATGAGAATAGGCTGAAGGTCTATGGGAAAGATTTCCTCGGGTGGGCGAATCCTGAGACTGCTGATGATTCCATGTCGAAGGATGCAACGGATAATTTAATGAGGACTCCTTGAAGTAAAACTAAGTAAGCCATGATTTGACCCAGGAGTTTGGGGGAGGTTGAGACTATTGGTGTAGCTATATAGAGCTTGGCATTGGGTGCTTTGAATAAAAATTTATTGGTTAGTGCTTCAGGATTTAGGTTATGAGGAATTATAGCCATGGTATTTAGGGAAGGGCCTTTTTGTTCCTTTTGATGATGGGGAATTGAGGAAGGGTAGTATTACTAGTTTTTTAACTAATCGAAATGATGTATCCGGTATCCTATATTGTATCAGCATTGTTAGATCAAACTTTAGGTAATGGTTGGAACAAGCAATCAATATAGTTGTCGTAGATCTAATTATAACGGATCTAATAGTTAAATTAAAAATGAATGAATCATATATTTAATGCGGAATCGTATAGAACTGTAATATTCCAATTGATTATATCACAAACACGAACCAGAAGTCTACTAGAGTCTCCTTGTAATCCACGAGCTCAGATCTTCGCCTTTACATATGATAAGGCAGCAATTCGAGAGAAACTGTATAAATGTTCTGGGTCTCAACACATGAGAATAAGAATTGTGTAGTAAGTAAATAGGCGTACTGAATGCCCTATTTACAGGGAAGGATTAGAGTTTAGTAATTAACATATAATTACATAACTGACCCTAAATCTAATTAGGTAGTAGAATACTACTCTAATTATAATTCTTAATATTATATAATTAACATATAATTACCATAACAGCTCCACTCGGCTACATAAGCCGTATTAAAAAATACAGTTTTCGAAATCTCCCAATGCTTCATACGATAAATGAGTCATGTGACCATAAAGTAACTAATAGTGTCATATTAAGCTATCATCTAACTAACATGACACTTTCAAAGCAATGATACTCCAAATCCTCTTCGCATCCCATATAGCTACGTATCCCTTTAAGTTATACAACATTTGGTTACATACTTAATGTAACCGCCATGACAAATATGGTGAAGCTAGACAGATTGTTCGTTAGACACTAATGATCATCCATATCAACTCGACTACTTTCCTCGCTGGACTATATAAATCCTAGCCCTTGGATGACATAATAAAGTAGCATCATTAAAGCATAGCTTTAACTCAAAGAGTAACATCTAAGTGGACAAACGCATGTGCATGTGATCATACAATGACAATCAGGGGATTCTTTTGTCATTTTCACAATGACCGTTCTATAGCACACACGGTATGATATGTGTGCCATGGCATGACTCCTACTTAGGTGGGCATGCCACTTACTTATCCAATGCAAATCGTAGTTGTTGATAAATACACTTAGTTTTTATCCTCTACATTCGACTTTAAAGCTTTAATGTGAAAACCCAAACATTTCACATTCCATTCACTTAGCATCTTATTTCAGACCTACTAAAGTGACTGTTCATAATCTTTATCAGTCTCATCCTTCATGCTACGCAAACACAAGGGGAATTTCTCATTGATAGGGCCAATTATTAAGCTTTTGTGACATTGACTGTGCCTTATTAATTGATTGCATACACGAGGGTATTGCTCAAATGAAAGAAAACGTCAATTTCATTTCATAATCAATTGTTACAAAAATATGTCCTTATCATTTACAAGATGTGATCAAACCCTACGTAATCCTAGACTCATTACACGACCTCTAACACATCTCCAGGAATGGGTTTGGCCATTGATCAACAATCATCTTGTCAGTAGAAATATGTTTGATATTTATTTCTGCTTTGTTGACAGCATCTCGAACAAAGTGTTAGCGTCTCTGGATGTGCTTTGTCTTCCAATGAAATTTTGGATCCTTAGCGAACTGAATCATTACAGTATTTTTACAGTTAAGCGCTATAGGATCATTGGACCTCGAAGTTAAATCGAGGTACTGTAGGAAGCTTCTAAGCTAGACCACCTCTTGCACGGCTATGCTACACACGATATATTCTGCTTCCATGGTTGACAAAGTGATGCATTCTTGTTTATTGTTGCACCAAGATATAGCTCCTCCACCTAGGATCAAGACATATCCAGAGGCTGACTTGGACTTGTCTAGGTCTCCTCCCCAATTAGCATCTGTGATTTCCTTTAAACATAAATCTCCCCCTTGATAACATAGAACTAGATCAGTCATTCCACGAAGGTAACGAAATATCCTCTTCACTGCTTGCCAATGAGCTGGCACTGGGTTGCTTTGGTAACGGATCACAAACCCAAACGCGAAGTAGATGTCCGGTCGTGTACATAATATGTCATTCATCAAACTCCCTATAGCACTTGCATAGGGAACATTGCTAACTTTTTCCTTTTCTTTATCTGTTGTTGGGTATTAGTTGAGGCTTAGTGCAAGATCCTTATCAACATGGGTGTCAAAGGGTTTAGAGTAATACATCCTGAATCGCTCTAAGATTTTGTTTATATATGCTTGTTGGGACAAACTCAACATTCTGTTAAAATGATTTCTGTATATCTCTACGTCTAGGACATACCTAGCTTCACCCATATCCTTCATCTCAAAGACAGAGGATAGCCACTGTTTGGTGGCGTTTATCATTCCCATGTTTTTTTTCCAGCCAGTAGTATGTCGTCGACATATAAGGAGAGAAACATGATTCCTTCCTTTATCTTTAGGACAAACACATTGATCTTCATCTATCATGGTGAAGCCATATGAAGTAATTGCCTCATGAAATTTGAAGTTAAGACTGTTTAAGTCCATATATAGGTCTTTTAAGACAACATACCTTATCATCTTGACCTGCTAAGACGAACCCAATAAGTTGATCCGTGTAGATTTCTTCCTCAAGTTTTCCATTAAGGAATGTATTTTTTACGTCATTTGGAATACTTCAAGATCCAAATAAGCAACTAGGGCCTCACCAAAGAAGAAAATGTCTTTTCATAGTCTATACCCTCGATTTGGGTAAAACCTTTTTATCTGCACCGCACTTAACCTTGAATACTCACTTGCATCCAATCGGTTTTTGGTGTTGTGATGGATCGACAAGTTCCTAAATCTCATTTATTTGCATTGAGTCCATTTCATCCTTCATGACACTTAGCCATTTTTCTCTATCGCGTGAGTGCATAGCCTCGTTATAAGAGGTGGGATCTTCTACTTCAAAAGTAGCGCAGAAAAATACGTTTTTCTCGATCTTAAAGTATCATTGAGGAATTCTTACGTGTTCACTCCTTCGGATACAAGATCTTCTACTTGCCTGGTTGGGGTTTTACTCCCACTAGCCCTTTAGCTCATGGGGGCTGACGGTGTAAGAAGGGATCCTCCCACTAACCCTATGGTTCATGGGGGATAGTTATCACATCATCATTTTCTAGATTTTGAGAACTGATCTCATTTTTAGGCATGATTTTTTTGAGAATTTACCTCTCTTTTATGTTGACCATCATTTTCGTTAGGCAAGAAGTGAGGGGAACCTACCTCTCTTTCTTGTTGGCACTCACGTGGCAAGTTCCCATCCGAATAGGTGGAATTACACTATTCTGGGTGGTTTGTTGAAATATATTCTCCCCACACCAAGATAAGTGACAAGTCTTGTTGCAACTCATACAACTCATCATCCTATTTTATTTCTTCGATAGCTGGGAACTAATCCTCTAGGAATTCGACATTGCTACTGTCGAATTCAGTCATGGCCCTATTCAATTTTTTTTATCAAACATTACATATCCTTTTGAATGTTCGGGGTATCGAATAAACAGTTTCTTGGTTGCTCTTGGACCAAGTTTTCCATGTTAATGGATTGGGTTCTGCACATAGCCCACCGAACTCCACGATCGCATATGGTCCAAGATTGACTTACTTCTATTCCATAACTCCTATGGAGTTGTGAGCATACTCCTGCTTGGTACTCTATTGAGGATGTATGGTTCAGTGAGCAACGCATCTCCCTAAAAGTTAATGGATAGGTTGGCTATCTCCATATCAGGCCTAACTATATCAAGCAGGGTGTAATTCCTACGTTCCGCAATACCTTTTTGCTGAAGGGTATAAAGAATAGTAAATTACCTTACTATGCCTTTTTTTTTATCACAATACCCTTTGAACATATCAAAAAGGTATTCGCGACCGTGGTCGGTCTGAATAATCTAAACTCTTTTGTCCAACTGGTTCTCTACTTCTACTATAAGCATTTGAACACATCAAGTACTTCGTGGCGATGAGACAACAGATACACGTGTTCGAAACGCGAGCAGTCGTTTATGAAAGTAATGAAATAAGAAGCCCCATGGTGTGCTTTCATGATTATGGGTCTACAAATATCGGAATGGATTAAATCCAATGGACTTGAGGCTCAAGAAGCCTTACCGAAAGGCTTCTTTCTAGCCTTGTCAGTTAAGCAAGGTTCACACACAGGCAGCTTGGCCTTCATGAGTTGGTTTAATAGACCGTATTTATCAAGTCTGTTTAACCTATCTTAGCTAATGTGACTAATTCTAGCATGCTATTTAACAGATTTAAAAGTTGTGTCATTGCTTGAAACTAAGACAATGGATAAATTATTTGAATCGTTGTAAATATCATCCAAATCAAGAACACAAAAACCATGTTTGTATGAGCCGTTACCAAATACATTATCACCGTACTCAATTTTCAATCCACTAGGACAACAATTAAATGAAAAACCTAATTGTAGCAAAGAAACAACTGGAACTAAACAACAACAGACCCCCAACACAGATTGTATCGTATAACAACAACATGTTCCCGCTATGAAGCTGGAGCTTGTAGGTGCCAATACCGATGACATCCTCTTTACTGTCATTACCCATGGTTACGCTTTGTGTTCTAGCACCACAATGATGAAACTCCACAAATCTAGCACAGTCATTCACTACGTACTGGGACGCTCCTAAATTAACAATCCATTTAGGAAATGAGTTAGCAACTAATGCATGGGAGCAAATGCATAATTTGAGGTTATTTGGAGAGTAAGGAACCTTTTTAGGCTCGAAACAGTTCCGAGAGTAGTGACCTTTAATTCCGCAGTGATAGCACTTCACACGCGCCATATTCTTGGGGCCGTTAGCCTTGGGATGTTTAGTGATTTTCTTTCTTTGAACAAATTTTTGAGTCTTCTTTGCTGACTTACCAAATTTCTCGTTTCTCTTAGGGTTTCTCCCATCAGTAGGAAGAACTTTGGCAGGGGTCCAGAAGCTCGTAGGCTCTCATCTTCAAGCTCAAGATACTTGGATATATCCGCAAATTTCTTGATGTTCACGTCATGATTCATCAAAGTTTTGAAGGGAGTCCAATGTTTGTCTTCCATTTCATCAGGTAGTGAACAAATCACATTATTCACTTGTTCGAACTCAAAAATATCGATCCTGCTAGCCTTGAGATTACAAAGCATGGTACTCATGATGCGGAGGTGTTCAAGTACAGGCCGAGTGTAGTTTTAGGCGCCAAGGCGTTAGCTACTGCTAGTTCACGGGTGACAGGGGTCCAGGAGGAGACTCGCAGTTTTTATCAGTGTAGGGCGATTAGCCACTTGATGGAGTCTTGTCCGAAGATGTCCTGTAAAAGAGATCCTGGAGGTAGGGGTAGATTTGGAGATAGAGGCAGAGTTCGTGGATATAGGAGATGTGGTTTTAGGTATGGTGGCCGAGGAGGCTATCACACCAATTTGATGGTTGATGCTGATGAGGAGGAGACTAATGGGAGTACTGGTAACGTTGCTTTTGCCTTAGGTTTCAAAGGTATGTATGACTCGCTAGCCATGGCATCTTTTCCTACTGCTGGCTCGTCAGATTGGATCATTGACTCTAGCGCTTCGGGATACGTGATGGGTGCTGCTAAGGAGTTTAGCTCCTATACTCTTTTAGCGAATCCGTTGAGTATTAAGACAGTCGATGGTACTGATCGGCCAGTAGTGGGTAAGGTACAATGCATTGTACCAACACTTTAACTTTGTCCAAAGTTTTGCATGCTCCTTCATTTTCCATTAACCTTCTCCATAAATGCCATTATTAACCAATTAAATTGTACTGTATTATTTGATATACCTTAGGTGATCTTCCGAGAGAAGAGGATAGGCAGTGTACTTAGGACTGGAACATGGCATAGTGGCTTGTGGTACATGGATCGGAAAGGATTAGGCTGAGCCTTTTCATCCATCATGGAGAGACCTGGAGGAGACAATACTGTGGAATACCTAATGCTTCACCATAGGCGATTAGGTCATCCCTCTTTCTTGACTTTGAGTCGACTTTCTCTTCGCTTATTCGCTACAGTGAATAAAGAAAAGCTAATTTGTGATGCTTGTTTGTTGGGCAAGTATACCTGAAGTTCTTATGTTAGCTCTAGTAGTCGGAGTTTGCGTGTTTTTGAGTTGATACATTCGGATGTATGGGGGCCCTGTCCAATAGTAACATTCAATGAATTTCGCTTTGTGTCTTTCATTGATTATTGCTCTCGTGTCACTTGGGTATATGTAATGAAAACAAGAGTGATGAACTTGTCTGTTCCAAGGATTTTCACAAAGGAGTACAGACGCAATATGGTGCATGATGGCCGGTTTCTCCAGTGTCGTGGCTGGAAAACTGCCTCAAAAGTATCCTGAGTTGTACTACACGAGCTAAGAGGTAGCAAGTGGAGAGATCAGGGTCGAATCCACAGAGAAAGGTAGTGAAATATGCACTGCACTGGTCCTGTTTTCTG
>JAOWBN010195581.1:0-27361 GCA_028565015.1 Pinguicula moranensis
CCTGCTACCAAGAAGAATAAATTGAAGAGGGAGATCAGCAATGCTGAGCAGCTGTTTGAAGAGTCTCTTTATGAGTATGGGGACAGATTTATTCGCCTAGTAGCTAGCTGTCCTTACCATGGATTCAATGTGCATCTGGAGAAAGGAGGGCCACCTCCTCTCCACCACCGGTTCATCGTGGAGAGGTGACTGGCCGGTAATTGGTGCCAGTGCCGTCAGCAAGATCCGAATCTCATATCTGTGTGGGATCTAGATGAATTGAGAGGGCAAAAAGAAAATAGATCGGTGCAGAATGGATCCCGCCCCAACGTAAGCCCACGGCTCATCAAAAGACCCATGCTGATGTAATGGCTCAAGGCCCTAAGCCCAAGGCTCAGTTGGAAAGGATACATCTCATTCCCACCCCGCCACGGAGATGTGGTCCTGCTGCTCCCTAGTGCAACAGAATCTGAGCCTTCATGTGCTGCTGAATCAGTCTCATCCTTTGAGCATTGATTATACTGATAGCAAATTAGGTAATCAATCCCTTTACATTACATAATGTAAAAAAAATCATTAAAGCAACTTAGAGGTTATGGAATATTAGTAAAAGCTACAAAAATAGTATTCACAAACTTGTGTAACAGCCCGAGTTACACTGGAATGAAATTGAAGGAGATGTCGAGGGAAGAGAAAGAAATGAGGGGGGGAGTAGAAGAGGAATCCTTGGTGGTTAGGAAAGAAGATTTCTATAATACGATATTCTCATTCACTCCTAATGTACAGGAGTTCACCTATATAGTCATTGCCGACCGTCTTACCAAAGCACGCATATCTAACTACTAACACTGACACAACACGATTATACTTCAAAACATAAAAACGTCAACTAACAACATAACAAAACATAACGAACGACTTCAAGTTCTTCACCCGACACTGGCACTTCAACTAGCATTCTTGCGTCTTGGCCTCCGAGTTCTTTTTCCTCTAACCTTCCATCCTCCGAGTGGAAACTAGTTACCTGGAGGTGAGGTTGTTACGTTGCCTCCTTTTTTGGATCCTTATACCCAAGGATCAACAGTCGGGTAATGCTGAAGTATAAAGGTTGCATCTTCCTAGGTGGCGTGAATAATGCTTGCAAGGTGAGCAACTTGGACATAACGGCTTGTCACAACTTCTATCGAGCCAGCTCTGTTGATGGTGTTGGAATAGTGACCTAGAGCACTAATAATTATTGGTGGTGCACTTGTTAGTTTCATGAATGAAATGTATTTGGTACTTGAGTTTTATGTTTGTATGAATCATTTGGGTTAATGACTCAAATTGTAGAACTCCATAGAAATACTTGAAACTCTAAAACAAGTCCTTGGTCATATATCATTAACTCAGAACGTTAGATGACAAGAAAGACTAGTGTGTGGATTAATGCATGATCATGTTTCACAGATCATTGATACGAGTCATCTATTTTAATCACATAGATATACGTGCACGGGGTACACATTATTGGACACGACCAAATTTGACCTACTTTAAGGATTGTGTTTGTGTCATCAGTAGGGTCAAATAGTACTAATTCTATTATCTGAGATATTCGTGATTCTAGATGACAAATGTATATCTTGTGGAATTATCAAACGTTTCTTTTAACCGAGGGCCATAAAGGCAATTTTTAAATATATGTGAGTCATGCTAGAAGTCATGAATAATCAATAAGATACATTCGTCCATCTCGGTTCCCTTGAGATTATTAATATCCCTGGCCCCTTGATGCAGTGATGATTGTTAAGCATGCATTCGTGATTATGAGATAATCACTTATAAACAATTATTCACTGAGGATCAAGAAAAATTAATTAATGGTCAAGGATGATGCATTCCTACACTTGACATTAATTAAAAGGATATTACGAGACAAAGTAATTAATACAAAGAATAATAAAGGATCAGGATTTATCTATGTTGTTTCGGATGATAATAATGCATTGCTAGATGCCAATTATGATTTATAAATGAATGGATATTAATTTATTACCGATTCAAATATAGATCCTAATGGGTCGCTCTAATTGATAAATTAAGAAATAATAAAATAATTATGTGTGACATGATTAATTAATTTTATGATCAGATCCAAACTGTATTTAGTTGAATTTATCGGACGTGATTAATTCAACCCGGATGAGAAGAAAAGAATTTTGCCTCGATAAGATCGAGCCCAACTCAAGGGGTAACAAATTGGGCCTTGGAATTTAATTGAAGACCCAATCTATTTAATAAATCTCCAATTGGAGATTTAATCCAATTGGGCTACAGAAGCCCAATTGAGGACACAAGAGATTTAATTTCTTGTGTCACGTGAGAGAGTTGTGATAATCTGTTCTCACGTTCCCGACGTGATAAAACCTTCTTTCTCTTCTTCTCTCGAGACGGACCCCGACTGTTTTTTGTAGAGATTTCTGAACTCTCTCTATCATGAAAAAGGTCTAGCAGCTATCTCAGTTCTGTCAAGGAGTGAAACACATTAGAGCTCTTCTCAATTGAAGACTTGGAATCACGACTGAAATGGATTCGAGAAGGATTTCAGTTTCGTAACTGAAAAGGATTTCAGAATCCAACTGAAAAGGATTCAAAAAGGATTTTGGCGTCACAACTAAAAAGGATTCGTAAAGGATTTCAACTCCGTAATTGAGGTACAGTTTCTGCAATCCTTTAAGCTTAGATATATGTTTTGACCAAGTGATCCTGGCATGTGTATATGTTCTCTTGATATTCCGCCTTGTTCTTGAGAATTTTTTTGAAATCATACACAAAAACCCAACAAATTCAACTGCAGAACAAGAGAGATTTCGACCATAGCTGGATCTGAGAAGGCAAGTTTTTTGGTTGTTTAAGTGGACTACTAGATTTCTGTTGTAACGGTAATCTCCCATAGCTCCTGTTTGGATCTCGCTGCCAGGTCTGCCTGTACATTTTTACAGGAAAGACTTCCTACAGGTACTTGCTACACTATCTGGATGTTATTTAGGTATAGACAATATCAATCTACACCGAACTCGAACCGAACAAACTCAGTATATGTGTGGAGGTAGACCTCTCCAAAGACCCTTTGAACGTGGTCGTCATCAAGCATTGATCCCACGACATTAGGATGCATAAGGTGGAATATAAAAGGCTAGGATCCTGTCTTTTGGTATGTTACAAATAGGGTCACAAAAAGGGTGAATGCACTGCTGAGAAAGGGAAAGGGAAAGAAAACCTGGAGGAGAAAAAAGGACACCGATGTGGAGGAAAAAAGATAATGGAATGAAGGTCGGAATGGGAACTAAGGCTACAACAACTCTAACGCCAGCTGAGGGGGTAACTCAAGGGGAAAAAGCTGATAAGGGATAGGAACTCTATGGAAAACACAGGACATCAAGCCTTTGATAAGACAGAATACTCCAACAAAAATGAAAACTTAAAGATGGAATTGATCTCATTGACCTCCACACAGGATGGACAGAAATCCCAGGACACTCAGTGTCAAACGCAGAGGACGCCAGAGGGGACAAACCAGAGGAAAATGACCGAAACTAAGATTGCACAGACATAACAAATTAGGACCGCAAAAAATCGACAAGACCGAAAGCTCTAAGAGGAATACAATGTTTGGGAGGCAATCGATACTTACATAAATATAGCACAATCCACATTACAAGGAAACCTAGGCGAAAAATCAATGATGGACAAGGAGGACAGTATAAACTTGAGCAAACTCATGACAATAAAGTCGAACCTAGCTTTGACACTGACCGGGCCCATAATAACTCACGGCAATACATGCTGCCTAGGTCCGACTGTATTGCTAGGAGGAAATTGAGCAAACTCACGGCAATAAGTGTTGCGGGGGGATATCTCAACCAAGCCCGGAATTACACGAAGGTGTATGCCAAATAGCATGTATGTGTTGATATCTCGCGAAATCATGCAGTTAGAGTTAGGCAAACGGGCCCGCCCAGCCTGCCCGCCAAAAATGGGCTAACGGGCGGGGCGGCTGGCCTTTGGTAAAAAATGGGTGGACCGGGCCCACCCATTTTCCAAAATGGGCCGGTGCGGGCTCAGTTTTTTGAGCCCACGGGTTTAACCGGCCTGCCCGTTTTATTATTTAAAAATAAAATATTAAAAAATATTAAAAAAATATTAAAAATATAAAAAAATATTTAAAAAATTTATAAACATACGAAAACGGCACGGGCCGTGCGTGTTATTATGCTTAAACGGGCGGGGCGGAGCTGTTTTATAAATGGGCCGATCGGGCTAGGGCCATTTTGTAAACGGGCCGAACGGGCTGGGCCATTTTTTTAGTACGGGCAGGCTTGGCCCGCCCATTTGCTGACCACTCCATGCAGCTATTACCTAGTTATTTGTCTACCAAACGCACCGAGAACTGACAGTTCTTGTAGGTTTGACACAGACCAAATTAGCATAGTATATACATCTAGATATAGAATCTCATCTTGCAATATTTTCGGTTGTTCCATATTTTCCAGTCTCCTGTTCCAACGTAAATCTGCTCTTTGAACTCAACACCCCCAAAAAGAGAGAAGAAAATGAAAACTGAAACATATTCAGCTTAAATAAAAACTTTTTTAAAGGAACTTCATATGATTATTGTATTGATATATCTATACCTACTTTAGATAGAACTACCAGTCCATGAGCATTCAGTAAAACTTTATCAGCTATCAAGTCACTGTTTTCATGATTAAATTTCATGTTGAAGTATAATTCAATCCTACTTGAAAATAATTCTCCTAACTATGATAAAACAATTTCTTACGGAAAATGCACGAAGATCAGCATGAATAGCAGTAACAAGGTTATCAACTCCATGAAGCTTTGTTGTCTCTTTGAGGATTCTTAGCCAGCCTTTGTTTATATCGATTGCACATATGCTAGCACATCAAAGATGCGGAGAATAGGCTATCAAAATCTTGGTGCGTAAATGTGATAAGATCAAATGGTGGGGATTCTTTCTCTTGTTCCATCCACGGGGAACGAAAACTACTGTGCGCCCAGATAAATTATATTTTAGTGAGAATCAAGTCATGGAATAATGTTGCGACTTTGTTTTCGCAAAACTACATGATCTAACAACTGAAACAATTGTTATATCTATAATGGAACATTTGTGCCACACGCTTTCACACAAGAAATTTTCTCAGATGCGTATAAATATCCACCTACTTCCTCAATTTTTCAAATCCTGTTTTCGGCCTTGTGGGGTTCAAATTGGGTATTCTTTACTTTTTAGCAAAGAAAAGTAATATTTTAAATAAATATTAATATTATTAATATTTAATAAAATATTAAAAAAAGAATTATTATTTTTTTGGGTACGATTATCAGATCCTAAACAAAGGAAATTGTTCTAGGATGAACATGCAAGTTACTGATCAAGCAACCGAGACTGGGGAATGTGGCATTGGTTCCTATGCCACATCCCAACTACAAATGCTATACTCAGCAACAACATCATATGATGTCCTATTTGTTCAAATCCGACCACTACCCAACTACAAATGCTACTTAAAATCCCAATTACAAAAGTATTGAGCAAACAAATCCCACTAAAAATCTCAACTTTCATACGGAGATTTCAGAATCGAATACCAACTACGGATAATTTAATGCAAAAAGGTGTTCATATAGAAGAGACTAATTTAACATTTAAGTTTCGCCTAGCTACCAAAGAATCAGCGACTCACATCTTTTTAACTTGCACCATACCTCAAGCATATGGAGGAATCTTTATCAGTGGTTGGTCTTGACTTGCTGCTTAGAACAAACACCTCGATCCAATTTCAAAAAACACCTGAACTATTGCCACCGGTTGAGAGCAAAAGATATCTGAATGAGTGTAAGAATTCCAAAAATTAGAGTACGTATCATATTGCATGTTTCAGTTGGAAGCGTAATAACTTGTATAAATATGCATAACAAAAAAAATTCAGAATTCCTTTTCATGAATCTTGTTAATTTACACAACTTAATAAAATGGGGAAAGAATTATATACCTCTTGAAGAATCTATATTCTTAAAAGTAGTCTCCTTCATTTGAGGTGATCATTTGTCCACACTACCACTTTCCTTGAGGCTTATACATTGAGATGGCTTTATATGTGAACATAAAGAATGCTAACTCTATACTTCAAGCCTTAGAAAGTGAGATGAATTTTTTTTCAAATTTTCAATCCTTTTCCTCCAAATTTTGGTCTCGGGTTTTGCAAAAAATTGTATAAAGGAATTTCTCAAATTTTCGACTAAGGCCAATAAAAGTGCATAAAAAACTCACACATAAATGTCTTAGGATATTTATAGAGGTTTCATGTGCCTTGAAGAATGACACATGTCCAATATTTAGAATATCATTTAACACATGTCCAAACTGAGATCAACATTCGACACATGTCCTTGAAGTTCCGCAAACATCAAATAACCCCTTAAGTTTTTGGATTTTTCAGTAAAACCTCAACAATTCAGTAATTGCAAAATAGTCCCTAAACTTTTGAATATTATAAATTTGGCCACAAACCTTTTTGGACATTACATAATAATACCTCAAGAGAACGATATTAATGTGTGCGACCTTATAAATTCTCAATAACTTGGCAATAAACCTTGAATTCCCACAATTAAATTATGTTTATTGATTTATACACTTATAAATCATTAACCCATAATTTAAGTTGATAGACCATGAGTGACCTCTACCAAAATATCATGGCCCCAAGCATTGAGAATAGTAATGGAAGAAGACTATCCTTTCCAGAACTAGTTCACGTGTAATTAATATCCTTTCACCTTTGATCATATCCTCATTCTTGTATATTTACGCTATTTGTCATCCTCATAAATATACATAAGATTTCTTATACAAGAAGTCATGTCATTGAGTGTTAATTAGAAACGCTTTTCTAATTAAACTTGTGCTTGCAAAAGCATCTATGACTTCTTACAAGTGGCCATAGGAATATCGACTCCTAACATTTTAGGAGCGGTGAATCCTTTATTAATCACTCACAATCATTTCGTACTTCAAATCACTCCCAAAACCATCCATTGTTACACATTTACGGTGTAACTGCGGATACAATCAAAGAGTGACCTCCATATTCAAAATCTTTATGTGGTGATCTCAAGTCTAAGAATACTTACACCCACTATTCTTTTGCGTATCAACCATCGACAATATGGCAATTTCTATGTGAGTCGATCTGATTTACTTGTTTAATACAAGCATCCATATTTCTATCTTAAGTGTCTCTACACTATAGTTGACGAGATCAACTATTTCCTTCAAAAGGAATCATATATACAATAGAAAAATGTTAATACAAAGGCCAAATGTGATTGGTTTTAGGGCATAACGCTAACAATGAGCTTGCGGTATAGTACAAGTTGGGAAATCTGGGTAAGTAGGAACCACATTTGCTTTCAAGGATCAGAGGAGAGATGTGCGGTTCGGTTGGCGGTTACCAAATCGTCAATTTTTTTCGGTTGGTGGTTTTCCAAAATGCAAACCATAACCTTAACCTTGGTTATCCAATTTTTTCCAGTTTCGGTTACTTTGGTTGGCGGTTTTTGCCAGTTTACGGGCTCACAATTTTGGCCGGTTTCATGACAATTCCAGCACGGTTGATAATATAGTTGTAATCTCCGGCGTAACCGACTTTTTTTTTCCAGTTTTTCTTAAACTTTGTTATTATTTGAATTTTCTTTTAAAAACTTTTATTTCTTATAAGTTTGTAATATAAGTGTATAAAAATTAAAATATATTACAAGTTTTATTTACTGACATTTATAATTTTAATTTTAATATATTATCAACATTTAATGTAAATAGAATAAAAATATAAACTTAGAATAAAAATTTGAAATTATATATATAATAAAGTAATAAACCTATATATAAAATTATTAACATATAATATAAATATTTATATTTATAATCTAAATTAATTTATATTTACAATATAATTAAAAATAAAATTAAAAATAAAAGATGGAAGAGCTAGAATTTAACTATAAATGAAATAACATTTATAATCAAATAGCCTACGTATCAATTATGTGTGTATACATAAATGAATTAAAGTCACATTGTTCTCCAGTTTCTTACCTTAATTTCCTGTTTGATCACTCGAGATCGGTTGGGCTTGATGTGATTGTCGATCCTGTATATTCATATGTTTTGAATGGATCATTTTCAACAGGCGGATGTTCTTGATCTCTATGTTCCGCTGCTATCCAATCCTAAAGGCACGTTTGATATTTCAACATCCAGGGGGTTAAGTTGAAATGGTGGTTGTTTAAAAGCTACCCTCCCCGGATAAATGTTTGTTCTACAAAAATAGTTGAAATTGGATATGCTAGAACCGCCACCATAAAAAAATATCCCACATATTGTAATCCTTTTCAACACCTATCTGTGCAATTTCAAAAGTGGTAGTCAAGTTCCTCAAGTGTGAAACTTGACGAAAGTCTGACACGTTTATCGGATAGTCGGTTCCATAGACTCCAGAATCTCGAGGTTCCACTAGAACTACTTCCACCAGTACCAGATTCCCAAAAAGGCTTAGCCGTAACACCTAAGCATGTTCGAAATATAGATATAACTCGTTTAATGTAGTTATTGTTACAATTAATTGCCCTATAGTTTTTAATAGGTTCATTATATTCGTCTTTAAATCTATTGTAATAATCTTATAAATATGTTGTTAAACCTTCTAATTTAATTCGGGGGTCTAAAACGGCTGCAACTAGGTTAAGTAGCGGTATATCTTGATGTTATTTACACCATTTTTCTCTAATAGATTTTAAGGCACTTTGTAAATCAGTTTCGTTTTCATAATTTTGTATAATTTCTCCTATATCAACACAAATAAGAACAATAAGATGTGAATTGGGTTTTTATACACGAGATAATTCTTTGGTGTAATCATTAAAATATTTTAACAATTATAAAAGTTTTTCAGTATCTTTCTAATTTATCGAGTATAAAGATATATGATTGTAGTTACTACTAAAAAATCTACACATTAATTCTTTTTAAGGAATTGTTTGATTAAGCATATGGTAAGTTGAGTTCCAACGAGTTGCTACATCTACGCTAAATTGAATGGGTCTAATACCATTTTCCGTACAAAATAATAATTCTTTCGTTACTTAAGTCTATTTGTTAAACATTTTATATTCATTTTAACTGGATTGACACCTAAATGAATACATCTTAATGCATCTTATACACATAAATTAATAATATGAAAAACAAATGACCACCAAACCAAGAATCACTCAATTCTTTTAATTCAGTTATACATGCACCATTAGGAGATGAATTATCAAAAGAAATACTATAAATTTGTTGTTGTAAATTATATTATTCTAGTATAATCATTATCATAGAGCATATATTTGTTGCATTATGTGTTTCATCAAACATCCTATAAGCTATTATTCTTTTTTTAATTTTCATTCACTATCTATCCAATGACAAATTACTCCTATATAAACATATTTCTACCAATAATCGAACCATATATCACTACACATAGAGACTTTTTGATTCCCTAAAGTCTAAAACAGTTAACATAATTTCCTTTTTCTTTTAAAAAGTTAACATATAGAGTCTACTAAATGCGGTATTTAATCATGTTTGAACATACCGTTCAAAGTTATGACTTTCGGGAAAGCTAAATGGAAAACCCTTCGAATAAATTAAATCTACTAAACCATCCCTATTTCTATTTTTATTGTATCAAAAAAGACTAGAAAAAGACGTACCTCAAGTTCCAAGTAGAACCCCAACTACTCGAAAATTGGGTTTGAGTAGGGTCTATTCCAACTTGTACCATATTGGCCATTTTTATGTGATTGTTTTAGCGATCCATAACCTCACCTTTAAATTCCATACAACAAATTTGCCAAACTAATTCTTAATTAAGAAATAGCCTTGGAAGCCTAAATCGATTCAGCAAGCATCCTAGACAATACTCACTATTCCACGCGAGGCCCAAATATCTGGTGGAGTCACAATGATCTTACTCAAAAATCAGTCATAGACAGTTTCTCACGAGCACAGTTGCTGCGGAACTTTTTTTGACCTACGAATATAAAATATTTAAACTAATATTCAATAAAATAAAATTTTAAACTAATATTCCATAAAAAGTTTTAAAAAAAATACTTAAAGAATTTCAAATTTTCTACCTTTACAAAACTCGTATTTAATCGTACAAAATCGGAACTGTGCATCATAGTGGTCGGGGTCTTTTACGAAATTGGAACTTTAGGGTAAAACTCAAGCCAAACTTGAGATTTTATTGGTTTTGCCGGAATTGTGTGTTGAGAGGCCGTCGGTCGTGGTGGGAGGCTTCCAGTAGAGGAAACAAAATCTTCCATAAATTGTGACTCTAACTCTTCCAAAGCATTCAAATCGATATTTTCTTAAACAAATTCATGAAATATCGTGTCGAGATCGGGGAACGTCGGAGGTAGTGATGATGGAGACAGAATGTGAGATATTTAGGACATTTTTTCGTAGAGTAACAAAATAAAATGAACAATTGCTAAATAAAATCGAAAGTATGAAATCGAGAATCCAGAATCAGAGGGCAAATAGTAGATGAGAGTAAGAAATTGGTGTGATTGAAATGAAGAGGTAAGTTGGTATTTATAGGGGTGAAAATCTATTATAAAAATAAAATAAAATAGCCGTTGGCGGTTTGACCGCCGAAAATCCAGCGATTAGGCAAAATGGCTATATTTTTAAGTTTTATTTATATTTATATTTTATTTTTTATATTTAAATTTATGGCTAGACTGCAAAAAATCCAATGGTCAATCTAATCAGAACCCTACATTTTTTTTTATTTTGTTTAAATTAGGGTTTAGGGTTCAAAATGTTTTATATTTTAACTTTTTTTATAGGGTTTGACCACCGGAATATAAAACTTAAAACATATAAACTTATATAACTTATAAATTTATTTAACTTATAAACTTAAAAAACTTAAAAAATTATATAATTTATGAAACTTTAATCATATAAATATATAAATATATAAAGCTTTTTTTATAAGCATATAAAGCTTATAAACTTATATAAGAATTATAAACTTTATTTAATTATATTATATACTTATAAATTTATAATAAAAATTATACAATTTATAAACTTATAAATTTTTTTTTATAAATTTATATAAACCAAAGCAAATATACCCAGTAAATCTCGTGCTTAAGCAAGGTCTGGGAGGGAGCGATATACGCAATCGTACCCCCACTTCTCAAAAGAGTTGGAAAACTATTTCCGTGGAGACCCCCAGCTCGAGAATATTAAAACAAACAAACGTATATATAAAAATAAAAATACAAAATAAATGCATAGATACATAGTAGAACATAAATGCATAAATAAATAAATACCTGAACGAATAAAAAAAATAAGTAAATACTACCTAGCCACTAGTCTATCCTAGCTGCTTCTGTCTATCCAACATTCAGTAAGCATACTTCTGTCTTATATAATTCTATATATCTTTAACAATAATACGACGTCTGCAATTTGTCCTATCAAAGGTTATGTCCTCAAATAGGTCTAATCCCGCTAAATCTAATAAAACTTGCTCCTCTCATATCATTCTAGGTCTCCCTCTCCCCCGCCTTCCTTCAACTTTGAGCCCTTTGACTCTCTTGACGGGCTCGTCGACATGTGTTCTTCGTACATGCCCAAACCGTCACAATCTCCTCCCTCATAACTTGGCACTGATAGATGCGATACCTAGTGTATCCATAAAGATCACATTAGGAATATTATCTAATCTCGTATAACCACACATCCATCATAGCATTCTCATCTCCACCACCTCAAACTTTGCGCAAATGACAGTCTCATAGTCCAACACTCTGACCCATAGGGCATGACCGGTCTTATAACCATCCTATAAATTTTTCCTTTAACTTTAATGGGGATTTCTTATCACATAACATTCCAGTTATAAATTTATATAACTTACATAACTTAAATATATAAGTTATAAATTTTATGTAAATTTATAAAAAATAAATTAGGGTCAGTCCGATTCCTTCATTTCATTTTTTATTTTTTATTTTAGGGTTAAGGGTTGTTTTTTTCGCCGGCGGTCAAACCCTCAAGCATGACCTTATTTTTTTAAATTTCGCAGGCGGTCAAATCCGCCCGTCAAACCGTAAAAAAATGGTTTGACCAAATCCAATTTTTTTAAGTTCTCCGGCTAGTTATGGGCGGTTGAAACAACCGAATGTTTTTTTAATAAAACCTCTAGTTGTCGAAAGCCAAAAATTAAAACGTTAACCAAATCTCCCAACCTCCGAAAAACCAAACCATCGAGTACAAAACCATTAGTTTTGAAACATGCCGGATTTTGTTGGTCCAGAAACTGCTGATCGGCCAATTTACGGTTGGAAATGGCCATCTCTAGACCAGAAGAAGGCATAATAGATACAATTCTTGATCGGATGAAGAGAAATAATGAAATTATGTGTGATCGAACTTAAAATTGGACCAGAAAATAGGGATCTCGGACTGGATGAGAACTTCAATGCTATGTATTGATTTCGGATGGTATAGTTGTAAAGATTGAGCGTCTCCTCCAGAGAATTTATCGATTAAGAATAGAGTTGAATCTCAATTTGTTAAAAATATAAATTTTCTTTATTCAATATAAGTTCCACTTATAAAAAGTATTGGTACTGTGAAATCACCAAAATAACCTCAACCAGTTGGTGTGAAATTACTGTTTTGGGCCTACTTGAAAGTGTCTGATATGGACCGTTGCTTTTTCTAATAAATGGCCATTATTTGTTTGATGTGTTCTAATCCTGTCTGTTCATTGTTCTTTAATCCGATGGCTGAGATGCCTGATACATGTAAGAAAACCAAATTAATCTGAACCCTTCATCATATATGTTGGTTTATTTGTATTGATGTAGACTTGGGACACTATTGGGCCCAAGTATATATAGTGTATCAAACCTAATGAGAAGTACTTCTTGCCATTTTCAATTTGGTATCAGAGCTAGACAGAGAAATCTCCAAAACCCCTAATCCGACCGCCAATCCGTTGCCCACCGGAATTTCACCAAAATCTCGCTGCCAACTTGTGCATTTGCCGCCCAGCTGCTGTCCCAACGCAGGCCCATCCGTAGACCGTCGTCCACGGTCGGAAAATGTGTGAATCCGGCATTGACCAAACTTGCATCGCGCCGCCGCGCCAGATCTGTGCGCATCCAGCCGAGAGACACCATCCCAGGTGGCGTTTATGTGTCCGCACGCGCCTTGTCGGAACTCCCACGCGCCGCCGCCGGAAACCTTGCCGGAATGCAGAATCTTCCTTTTGAGGAGCTCGTCGCATCTGTCACATTAGTTTTCTTTGATTTGGTGCTGTTTGATGGATATTGTTGTTTCTGGCTTGAATTGGTATTGTACTTTGTTGATCATGGATTGTTGATGTTGCCTAGACTTGGTATATCCAATTAGGCGTGTAGTGGATTGTTTGGTGTGACATGTGAGGTGCGGTGTGTTAAGACATTAATGAAGTGTTGTGTTTGTGATTGAGTTGTTTTTTGGTGGTTGTGGTTATTGGTGTTTAGTTTGTTGATTGTTGAGATTGAAGTTGAGATTGTTTGTTGTGCGTTATGGATGTTTGGGTTGGTGCTATTTGGGTTTAGTAGCTTTGTAATTGTTATGTGATGGATTGAAGGCCTGGTTGTTGTTATGGCTTGTTACTTGGTATTGTGTTTGTGGTTTTATACGATGACAGAAGAGAAAGGAGAGGAAGATGGATTGGAGACTCTTGGCAAGCTCAGACCTAAGACCCTAACAACTTTGATTAGATTGGTTCAGGAGATAAGTGTGTCTCCTCCTACCACCCGTGATGTGAGTGTCCATGAAGATACTCGTACCTGTTTCCAGTGTGGAGAGATAGGCGATTTGATGAGGTCTTTTTCCAGATCGAGGAGAGGGACGAAGTCTAGATGGAGCAGACATGGTCGTGGAGTTCGGGGTTGTGGAGGTATGAGAGGTGGAGTTCGTGGTTTTGGACGTGGTTATCGCACACACCTAGCTGTTAAAGCTGAGGATGATGAGCTTGGAGACCCTAGTGATTGTCTACCCACCCTACCAGACGAGTCTGGTAATGTTACTCATGTTGCTCTACACTCAGATGTCCGAGGTACGTATGATTCTCTTGTACTTGCATCCTTTCCCACTACTGGCGCACGAGATTGGATCTGTGACTCTTGGGCCTCCGCACACATGACGGTATCTTCTAGATACTCCCCTAGAAGTTTTGCCTAGTGTTAAGACTGCTGATGGTACTGATCGACCAGTGGTTGGTAAGGGTACAGTGCTCTGCACTGACGCTATGACATTGTCCAAAGTTTTGCATGCCCCTTCCTTTCCTGTTAACCTTCTCTCTATTAGTTCTATTGTTTTTCAACTGAATAGTCATGTTATCTTTGACATTCCACAGATGATCTTTCTGGAGAAGGGGTCTAGCCGGGTTCTTGGGACTAGCACATGACATGATGGACTGTGGTACCTGGATTGAAAGGGCATGGCCTCAGCCCTTTCATTGATGGCAGATAAATTTGGGATGGAAAAGAGGATTGTGATAGAGCTGTTGCTACACCATTGACGCTTAGGTCATCCCTCGTTTTCCCTTATGAACCGCTTGTACCCTCGATCTTTTGCGCAGGTCAGTAAGGATACATTGGTCTGTGATGCTTGTGAGTTGGGTAAGCATACCAGAAGCTCCTATGTTAGCTTTGGACACAGAAGTTTTCGGGTGTTCGATGTCGTACATTCCCATGTTTGGGGACCTTGTTCGACTTCAAGAGTGAATGGATATCGATATTTCGTGACTTTTATTGATTGTTGTTCCCGAGTTACTTGGTTATACCTGATGAAGAATAAGAGTGAGGTTTTTAACTGTTTTAAAGATTTTTAACTGTTTTTAACTGTTTAGTGCAGTTGTGAAAGTTCTGAGGTCTGATAATGGCACAAAATACATGAACAAGTCATCTGAGGATTACCTGTCATTTCACGGGATTAGACATCTGACCACGTGTCCCTACACACCAGAGCAGAATGGGGTGGCAAAAAGAAAGCATTGTCACCTTCTTGAGGTTGCGAGGAGCAATGTCCCCAAATATTTGTAGGGTCGAGCAGTTATGACAGCAGCCTATTTGATAAATCCAGTACCCTCCCGAGTATTGGACTGAAAATCTCCATTCCAAGTACTGACTGACAATAGAGGAGATTTGTTAGAGTTGCGGACATTCAGTTGTATATGCTTTGTGAAAGATAACTGGCTCTGAGCTGGTAAATTGGATCCAAGAGCTCTGAAATGTGTTTTTGTGGGTTATTTATCTACCCAGAACGGGTATGTTTGTTGGAGTCCGGTCGAGCGCCGACTGTTTGTGAGCTTAGATGTCACATTTCAAGAATTTGAAATGCCTATACGAACTCAATTTATTATTGCGGGATAAAAATTTAAAATTTTACCCGGGGAACCTTCACTATTCCAGGACTCGCCTCAGGTTGATCGACGAGAGGGGGGGAGTGACATGAGAGGAAAGCCATTGACAGTGAGTGGAGGAGTATGGCGAGAGGGGGAGAGAGGCATGAGAGGGGAGCCACAGATAGTGACTGTAGGGGCAATTCCATGCCCTTGCCCAGTTCGAGACACAGGGTGAGGAGATGAGTTTGAGTGATATTGATACTCCGGAGTTGCGTCACATGTACCGCAGGAGAGGAGATGTGTCGCCTGTCCCATGTCCCGATACTCGACCGGCCCTGACTCCGGAGACATCTGCATCACCACTACAGATCACTCAGCACCCACAGGTGATATTATTCCTTTCCATACTTCTACTAACATTATTCCTTCTCCTTCACCCTTACCGGTGAGGCGAACCACCCGTGTTAATGCGGGCGTTCCATCTTATCGGTAAGAATTCCCACATGATATTGCCAATCACATATCTTACTCTCACATATCACCGAGCCACGTGGCTTTTATTGCTTCTTTGGACAATGTCTTTGTGCCTAAGTGTTGGCAGGTTGCAAAGAAGGATCCGGAGTGGAGAGCTCCTATGATAGAGGAAATGAAGGCTCTTGTGGATAATGGGACTTGGGAGCTTGTACCACTGCTACCTGAGAAAAAGATTGTTTGATGCAAGTGGATGTTTACTGTGAAACAGAACCCAGAGAGAGCAATGGAGCGATACACAAGGCTCGACTGGTAGCAAAAGGTTACAGTCAAACATATGGCATTGATTATGATGAGACATTTGCACCGGTCGGCAAAATGAGCACAGTTAGGACCTTAGTCTCCATAGCAGCAAACAAAGGATGGACCTACATCAGCTTGACGTGAAGAATGCATTTCGACTTACTCCAGGATACATGGAAATCCCTCCGGGATTTGGCACTAATCAGACAGTGGGGAAAGTTTGCAGGCTCAAAAAATCCTTATATGGCCTGAAACAATCCCCGAGAGCTTGGTTTGACAGATTTAGGAAGACTATGATGGGCATGGGCTATCAGCAGACTAATGCCGATCATACTGTTTTTGTGAGACATACTGGAGATCATATCACGATGTTGGCGGTTTATGTGGATGGCATGATTATTACAGGAGATGATGAGATGGAAATAGCAAAGCTGAAGGTGAAATTGGGCAAGGAGTTTGAGGTAAAGGACTTGGGACAGATGAAATACTTCCTTGGGATCGAAATAGCTCGAGGACCAGAGGGGATAGTGCTATGCCAAAGGAAGTATGTCTTGGAATTGCTCACGGAGACAGGTTTGTAAAGCCTACCAGGGTACCTATCGAGCAGAAGGTGAATTTGAGTGTTGATGCTAGCAAGCCAGTGGATAGAGAGAGATATCAGAGATTGGTTGGACGGCTGATATACTTGAGTCACACTCGACCTGATATCTCATTTGCTGTTAGTGTGGTGAGCAGGTATATGCATGACCCGAGAAATGGTCATATGGCTGCGGTGTATCAAATCCTGAGATACCTGGGAAATGGCTTGATCTTTAGGAAGAACGGGCATATAAGCATTGAGGGATATTGTGATTCAGATTGGGCTAGCTGTGCTGATGATAGGAAATCCACATATGGATACTGCATGTTTGTAGGTGGCAATCTAATCTCCTGGATGAGTAAGAAACAGTTAGTCGTTGCCCGTTCTACAGCTGAGGCAGAGTACAGAGCTATGGCCCTGAGTGTTGCTGAGATGATGTGGTTGAGGTCCTTACTGACAGAGTTGAAGATGGATGAGGGAGCACAGATGCAGTTGTGGTGTGACAATAAGTCATCTATCAGTATTGCCAATAACCCGGTCCAACATGATAGAACCAAACATGTAGAGATTGAAAGGTTCTTCATCAAAGAGAAGCTGACCAGTGGGCTTCAGGAGATAGGACATGTGGCTACTAATGACCAAACTGCTAACTATCTCACTAAAAGCCTTAGTGCGTTAGATTTGGATAGGCTTCGCAACAAGATGGACTCGATCGATATATTTCGCGCAACTTGATGGGGAGTGTTGAAAAAATGTGTAATCCATATGGTAGGTGAAAATGGGTAGGTGAACTACACTACCTCTTCTATATATGTATCAAACAAGAAGTTAATAAATTTCATTATGTATTCTGATTTCAATACTAATTTCTATGACAAGTGTACCACTCCTTTATATGTATCAGTGCATGGAGTGTTTGTAAGAGTTATTCGATATGATTCAATAAGAAAACATGGTATCGAAGCTACCAAATCTTGATTCCTCATCCCGTCAGAAATCACTGCTGCCGCTGCGCAAATCCACCGGAATCCGCTATTCACGATTGGAAACAGCCGCAATCAGCCATTTTCGGCATTTCCTAGCCAGAAACCCGCCTGCCAGCACGTCCAACGTCGTATAGCACCGCCGCTTGTCACCTTCATGGCACTGACAGTAGGGCACCACACAACTGCCATTTTCCGCGCCTGGCCGCCCAGAAAACTTGTCGTTTTCTGTGCTCGGCTGTCCAAAAAACTCACAATTTTCCGGCTATTTGAGGTTGCCTCCCTGCGGACGTGCCAGATCTACTAGATCCATACACACCTCAGCCATTTTTGGCCATTTTCGAAGCGTTTGTAGCGGCGGGTCACCATCGACAGCGCGCGGCTGTCGCCGCCTGTTTCATGGTATGTCCTGCAATTTTTGCCACGAAAAACATCACGGTTGGAATCAGCTCGGACGGATCTATCTATATCCGTCATCCACGTGCTGCCACAGCAAAATGTTAGATTTTTCAGTTCTGCAAGCCGGTCGCGTCTGTCAAATCTGTTTTCGTAAATGTTGCATTGTTTGATCCGTATTTACGTTTCAGTAGGTAAGTTGATGTATTTATGTTTTGATTGAAGTGAAATGCCTAAAATTGAGGTATCCAATTAGGCATGTTGTGGAGATATTAATTAATAATGATTATTGTGGTAGTAAGTGGTGAATTGTGTTAACTGTCGTGAAGTGTTTGTTGCAAGATGGCAGGAAATGATGATGTGATGGGGAAACGGTTGGAAGCATTGGCAAAATTCGATCCTGCTACACTGCAGCTTATCCAAGGGATAATGTAGGGGATGAGTATTTCATCGATGCCGATTGTTCCATCCACCACACAGGTTAAACTTGACCTACCAACTGTTGACTTAAAACTGGATGGACGAGCTTCCTATGTTTGTTGGTCCCATCGAATTGAGACTACCTTGGTTGGCAGAAAATTATGAAGCTATCTCACAGGGGATGAAAATGGTAAAGCGACTGCCTAGACTAATGACTGAAAAGCAACTAATTCTCAACTGAAAGTATGGTTGTTAAACTCATTAACTCCTACTCGGTTGATGGTTTGGAGCTTGTTAGTGATATGTGGACTCGACTGAAAAAGAATTACTCCGGAAAAGAGAATCAGATGCGTGTGTTTCAGATAAAAAAAAATAGATTTGTGATATGGTTCAGGAAGATAAAAAGGTTGAAGATTATTCCACTTGTCTCATCAAGTTATGGGAGGACGTAGGTTACTTCCTACCTGCCTCGTGCTGTAGTCATCCCACCTGCATGAGGGCAAAGAACGATGAAACCAAGTGAACTATGAAGTTCCTGATGGACTTGAATCTGATGTTCGGCCAAAGAAGGTCCATCATTCTCTCTCAGTATACCATATCACTCCTTGATGATGCTATTATTGCGATGATACAGGAGGAAAGTCAGATGGAGTTACATTCTGAGTCCAGTATTGTTTTGAGTGCTAAAATTTTGGCTACTTCAACATTTGGACACGCACACCTACTTCAAAAGGGGAAAGTTGTAGTTGTTACAACTGTGGCAAGATAAGACATATGATAGATTCGTGCCCACGTCCGAAGAGAGATAAGGAACCTAAATGAAGAGGTGGTTGTGGATGAGGAGGTGATCGTGGTTGGGGTGGCAGGAGAGGAGGAACTCGAGGTGGTGGACGAGGAGGTTATCGTACACATTTGACTGTGGATGCGGCAGAATATGAGTTTGGAGGAGTAGCAGATGGTCCACCCACTGCCCCAGATCTGGTAATGTGGCTCTCTAGACGCAAGGTGCGTATGATATTATTACACTCGCATCCGGACCAACTACTGGCCCCTCAGGTTGAATTTTCGACTCTGGGGCCAACATACACGTAGCAGGTACTACTAGGGAGTTCAATTCTTATACTCCTGTGGAAGTGTCTTCCAGTGTTAAAACCGCAGATGGCACCGCTCGACCAATGGTTGGTAATGATATAGTACAATGCACAGACACACTAACATAGTCTAGAGTTATGCATGTCCATTCATTTCCTGTATATCTTCTTTCTAATAGTGCATCTATTCTTGAATTAAACTGTAAAGTTATTTTTGATATCCCATAGGTGATCTTCGAGAAGAAGGAGTCAGGGAAGGTACTTGGGTTGGGACATGGCAGAACTAACTATGGTACATGAACCAGAAGGGCCAGGAATGAGCTCTTTCACTAATCGCTGAACAGTCTTAGCAGGAAAAGAGGCTGGTGGCCTAACTGATGATGTTTCATAAGCGATTAGTTTATCCCTCTTTCTCTTTTATGAGTCGGTTGTATCCCAATTTATTTGCGTAGATTAAAAAGGACACATTGGTTTGTGATATTACAAGTTGGGCAAGCATATCAGGGGCTCGTATGTTAGCTTTGGCATAGTTCTCATATTTTTGATGTGATACATTCTGATGTTTGGGGGCATTGCCCAATTTCAACTTTTAAAGGATTTCACTATTTTGTGACATTTATTGATTGTCATTCTCGTGTGACGTGGTTATATCTGATGAAAACAAAAATGAAGTTTTAGCTTGCTTTAAAGACTTTCACAGGGAAGTTCAAACACAATTTGGGGCAATAGTGAAGGTTCTTAGATCAGATAATGGTACTGAGTACACAAACAAATTATTTGGAGAATACTTGTCAACACAGAGAATTCTACATCAGACCACTTGTCCCTATTCACCAGAGCAAAATGGAGTCGTAGAGAGAAACAATAGTCATCTCCTAGAGATTGCAAGAGATCTGATATTTGAGGTGAATGTTCCTAAATACTTGTGGGGTCGAGCGGTTATGACTTTCATCACGATTCTGAATTGGTATTCGTCACATAAAGGACTTGACAAACACCCGAGGACATTGGATTCAGCTAAGGTTGTTTGGCTTTGTATGTTTTGTGCAAGATAACCGGCTTAATGTTGGAAAATTGGATCCAAGAGCAACCAAGTGTGTATTTGTAGGATGCTCAATTATCCAAAAGAGATATGTATGTTGGAGCCCAGTTGAGAAACGATCATTCGTGAGTACAGATGTTACCTTTCGTAAGCAGGAACCATATTTTTTCCAAAATACATCTTCTCCTTTTGAGGACTCGCCGACTGGTGAACGATGAGAGGGGGAGAGTATCATGACTATTGGAGGTGTAGGACGTAAGGGGGAGAGGAGTGGTGTTGATGAGTCACGGACCGTGACTGTGGGGGAGATAGGGTATCCCTCTCCTCCGCGGGGTATAGGTACAGAGACGGGGAGTGATGAAGAGATGAGTAGCAGAGAAAATCTAGAATTACGTTACATGTACATGAGGAGGCGTCCCATTATCCCATCTTCTAGTACCTTGCCAACCTCGACTAGGGAGACACCTGTGCCACTGCCCATCACAAATCATCCAGCTACCCCAGGTGATATTATTCCTTTTTCTCTCTCTCCCTCACCTCAGCCGCTAAGGCGGACCACTCGAGTCAATGCGGGGGGGTCCAACGGATCGGTATGGTTTCCCTCATAATATTACAGAGCATATTTCTTACTCTCACATATTACCTAGATATAGGGCATTTATTGCATCTTTTCACAGTGTTTTTGTGTCTAAGTGTTGGCAGGATGCAATGGATGAGCAAAAGTGAAAAACTGCCATAATAGAGTAATTGGAGGCTTTGAGAAAAATGGAACCTGGATGCTTGTACCACTGCCACCCGAGAAGAAAACTGTAGAATGCAAATGGGTGTTCACTGTGAAGCAAAATCTTGAAGGAAAGATATAGAGGTACAAGGCGCAACTAGTGGCCAAGGGGTACAGTCAAACATATGGCATTGATTATGATGAGACTTTCGCACCAGTTGCCAAGATGACTACAGTCAGGACTTTAGTTTCCATAGCATCAAACAAAGGATGGAGCCTACATCAACTCGATGTGAAGAATGTGTTTCTTCAAGGTGATTTACTTGAGGAAGTGTACATGGAGATCCCTCCGGGATTTAGAATTGATCAGATAAAAGGGAAAGTTTGTTGGCTTAAAAATTTCTTATATGGTCTCCAACAATGCCATAGAGCTTGGTTCGACAGATTCAGGAAGACTATGGTGGGCATGGGCTATCAAAAGACCAATGCTGATCATACTGTCTTTCTGAAACATACTGAAGCTTATATCATAATGTTGGTTGTTTACGTGGATGATATGATCATTATTGAAAATGATGAGAAGGAAAAAGCAGGATTGAAGGTAAGACTGGGCAACGAATTCGAGGTAAAAGACTTGGGAGAGATAAGATACTTCCTTGGGATTGAAGTATCTCTGGGACCAGAGGGAATAATGCTATCCCAAAGAAAATATGTCTTTGATCTACTCACGGAGACAGGCATGTTTGGTTGCAACCCTGCTAGGGTACCTATCAAGCAGAAAGTAAACCTAAGTGTTGATGCTGGTGAGCCTGTGGATAGATAAAGAATCAAAGATTGGTTGGACGACTGATATACCTGAGCCATACCAGACCTGATATCTCATTTGTTGTAAGTGTGGTGAGTACATATATGCATGACCCGAGAAAGGATCACATGGATGCGGTGTACCTAATTCTGCGATACTTGAAGAATTCACAGGGAAAATGATTATTTTTAAGGAAAAATGGGCATATGGGCATTGAGGGATATTGCGATTCAGATTGGGCTAGCCGTGTTGATGATAAGAAGTACACATCTGAATTTTGCATATTTGTAGGAGGCAATCCAGTCTCCTGGATGAGTAAGAAGTAATCCGTTGTTGCCCATTCTACAGCTGAAGCAGAGTCAGAGCCATGACTCTAAGTGTCGCCGAGATGATGTGGTTGAGGTTTTTGCTGAAAGAACTGAAGATAGATGAGGGACTACAGATGCAGTTGTGGTGCCATAACAAATCAGCTATTAATATTGCCAATAATCCGGTCCAGCATGACAGAACTAAACACGTAGAGATTGACAGGTTTTTTTATCAAAGAGAAGCTTACCAATGGACTTCTGGAGCTGGGACATGTAGCTACTAAGGACCAGACTGCTGATTGTCTCATCAAGAGCCTTAATGCTCTAGATTTGGATAGGCTTTGTAACAATATGGGCTTGATCGATATATTTCGCCCATCTCGAGGTAGAGTGTTGAAAATATAGGTCGTCACCAACAAAAATTCTATCTACCCCACACAAACTTTCACCTACCACAAGTGTACTACTCCTTTATATGTATCAGTGCATGATGGAGTGTTTGTAAGAGTTATTCAATATGATTCAATAAGAAAGCAACCTAAACTTTTGTTAAACCTTTTATTTGGTAGCATTGAAGCTGTAAGTTAGCTCTGATCTTACAGTTTGCCATATTTACAGTAATACTTTTTTTAGGTAAGCTAAAAATTTCATCAACAGGTGCACAAGCAATACTGTATTTACACTAGCAACGTACTTCTTTGAGTTGCACTGATAAAAAGTTTGAAGAATCATGTAGAAACTTGTTCAAAATTAGAGAAGTAACTTGACACTAAAATATATATGGCAGATTTCATCCTTATCAATCATTAATATAAATTTGATTGTTGCAAAATATCATTCTTTGTACTAAATAATTTGGTGTGCAATTTACCTTTCTAAGAGTTGTGTCCATTGCAAATGGAACTGAAGAGTAATCATTGACAGTTTTTTTAGATTTGTGCTAATAATGGATTATATCCAAATGACACTATTAAATTCTAATGCTTCAGTTAATGAAATTGCTAAAATTTATACACCAAATGACACAATGCATAGTGTCGTAAAGGAAACAGCTAAACCCTAAAGCTGCGTATATTTGATTCTCCAAACTCCAATTTAATTATGAATATACTGAGTATGTTGTGGTTGTGTTGTGTATGACATTTACCTTTCTAAGAGTCATCAATAAACCGAGGATAATAAATTAGTTGGTGCTGGGAAGTATGAATTTGAAATTTATCGGATAGATTTATGGGTCGGTGGACCAGTGATAAAGATATTTGAGTGTACTCATATACAGATCTTTTTCCTGATTTTAGGCTGATGTGAAAGAGCAGATTCAAATAGAAGTTGCAACTTTTGCAAGCAATGTTTTTAATTCTTGAGCCTCGTTGTCGAGTTCTTGGCTGTTGGATACAACACTAATTTTTCTATATTTTTGTAATTTCTGCTCTTTCATGCCACAGGAAAATTCGAACAGTGAAATCAAGTTTTCTGTTCATTGTACCGTATTATTGTTTTGGTATTTGTCAGTAGGTTGAGATTACTGTATTGGCAACTTTAAGCATGTTAGAAGCTTTCTGTTTATACAAATTCTTATTTGTGCTCTTTTTCTTGTAGCCTCGTCACACCCGAACTCAGCTGTTTACCAAGGTATTCTCTTCTCTGCAGACTGCTTTGCATGCAGACATGCGTCAATTAAGTGTCCTATCAGCCTCCAATACATCAGTTTTTTTTCTCATAGTTGTGATTATGCTGCTTTCTTGTCTTTCGGCTAGTTTTTAAATATGTAATGTGTCAACTAAGTTCCCTCTTAGCATTTGTCTTTTCGCTAGTTTCTAATAATTTCTGATTTAATGTTCTTCACGCACTTTTCTGCGGTTGAAAATGGGCCATCAGATTCTGTTTCTCCCAATCCTTACCTTTTACAAGTGCAGCTAGCTCGTAGACATTATTTTATAGTGGCTCCCAGATGATACTTTCAGGTGACTGTAAACGCTGTTGACTGCTTATTAATTTTAAAGGGAAAGTGTAGTTATTACTGCAGAATATTTAAGGAGATCTGAGTTGGAATCAGACGTAGCCCTTGCTCAATTCCTATATCCCCTTAGCAAACAACTCCCCTGCCTGATGATTGATGAGTGTTTCTTTTAATCTCTGAGTATCTTTCAGGTTACATAAGTAGTCCCATCCCTTTCTTTGTATGATTTCCTTATAAACCTTGTTTTTCATCCGTGCATCCTGCAGAGACATTCTTTCAGAAGGGAATTCAAATTGTATATGTTCTGCGCTTGATATGTTCTTCATTATTTTATATGATGGAAACGAGAGGTGTTGCGGAAACTGTATATTTTACGGACTCAAGTTTTGATAATTTGGACTTTCTTTTCCGGATTCTACTTTTCCCATTAACTTATCTTCCTTACTCAGGAATTTCTCATGTTTGCAGTTTATTGAAGTGATATATTATTAGTTGAAATATGGATTTCAAAACAACCAAAAGGATATTAGTACTATTGGTGAAGGATCGTCGGCATTGTTGGACGAGTCTTGGTTATCTTCCCATAGCTTTTTATATCAACTTTCTAAGATAATTCTGAAATTGATATGGTTTTACTAGTCTCCATTCTAAATTAAATGCTTTTTCTGAATTTTCTATTTTTTGTATACTACTGAGTTCATTTTGTCAGTTTTCTAAATATTGTGACGTATCTCACATAATTTTTTGTTTTCTTGATTTAATGGTAACTCAGATTACCCTTCATTTAAATGCAGGATTTTTTTTCCAATGATGCTAGAACTTAGAAGCTCCAGTGATCGATGGGGACAGTACGCCGGATTGCGTTAATTTAATAATCACTTTTAGGAGGACGATAATGCAATTCTTAAGGTCATTTCCTTTTTCTGCGTCTTTTAATCTTTTTTTTTCTTTCTAAAATCTACTCATAAATATCAAATATGAACTCAAGTTCGTGTATGCTTTCATTCCTCAAGTGACTCCGTCACAACATTATCATTAATGCAATCTTGAAAACCCAGCCACGCCACCATCTAGTCAACTCCCTCCTTTCATGTTTCTCTCCCATTCAGCTTATTAAAACACAAACAACTTATTATTCATCAAATAGTCCTGGTGCATCCGCATGTCATCAAATCCTGTGTACCTAAAAATTATTACTATTAGTTTTTAAGAAACAATCTAAAAAACTCCATTTTGTTGCATTATATATTTTTTCTTCTCAAAACTCTTGTTTTGTGACTGCTCATTTTTTTCTTTTCTTTTTCCTGATTACTCACGGAGAGGCATATATGTTAGGGCAATGGGTTATTAGAGATCTAGGATGTAAGTTAGCAAAAATGATATAGCGCACAGATTTCTGGCGCACAGAACACACAGAAGGGGGCAAAATTACCATTTTGCCCTCGTGTTAAACACAGCATCCCTATTTAACACAGGGGCAAAATTCCCTTCTGTGTGTTCTGTGCGCCAGAAATCTGTGCGCTATATCATTTCTGATTCCCTTAAGCCTTAACCCGAGGAAGCGTATCGCTTTCCTCTTTAATTATGAAGCACACATCTCCCTAGTCTCTTCATTGTCTAGCTTATTGTCTTAAACCCACAATTATTAAACTAATCCTTCTTAAATGATGCAGAGAAATGGCGAAGAGAAGTAGAAATGCAGGAAAGATAGCTGTCGTATGCGATTCATGTTGGACGCATTGTTTTCAGGCGATATGTTTGTTTATTCAAAATATTGTTACATATAAAAACACACGCAATATTATTATATTGTAAAAAAAATGTTTGGACGAACTGGGGCGTGTTTACAGTTGACTGTTATTGTTAGAATAATCATGCTAAACGGATTGCAAATATAAGTTTATATCCCCATATAAAGAAATGTTACGTTATAATCTAACACTTAAAATTTTAAGAGACTAATATCACTTGACATCCTGGCTTGTCAATAGGTTAGGGATACGAATTCCATCCCATCGGGAATTAACAATGCATCAGGGTCACACTTCCTGGTAGATATTCACCTCTCTGCCCGAGTTTGGCCCAGTTCATGGGTTGTGAACGTTGTCCACAAGACACCCGAGGATTAGTCAGTTTCGAATGTAATCGAATACCCCACAGTTATGTTAACTCACACACGTGCACATTTCAACATATTCGACCCCAATGGACCGGGTTTACTAAAGTGTGCCCGACTCTAATGGGTTGGGTCTACTAAAGTTTTTTATAGTATCAAAGTTGATAAAATTTGACCAACCCATACAAATTCAATGGATTCTGAGACTCTAATTATATAGAAATAAATTTCAACAAAACTTGCATAATTAAAGCGTATAATATAAACGGGAAATCAATATAAAATCCATCCGTGAATGCTTTGAGGCTTTCAAATGTCCACAAAATTCAGGAAAGCCGCAATACGAACAAACAAATAACGACAAGAAAATTTGTGGTGAAACGAGCGGATCACGAACGGCAGTTGATGGGTCCCACGTAGCACCAATGTTGATGTGATAGCAAAAATACAAATAGTTGATTTATTTACATAGCCCGTAGGTATTGGTTTTTTTGGTAATTGATTTAATTAGTGATATTATTGATATGCTAAACAATTTTTTATTGCAAATGGAGTTGGACGAGTCATTATTGACAATTTTTTTAGCTTTGTGCTAATAATGGATTAGAGCAAAATGGGTCTATTCAATTCCAGTA